>JAXQQM020077084.1:0-149737 GCA_034641835.2 Pinus albicaulis
GGTCTATAAAATAATGAATTTACATCTATATAATATAATATCTATTTTTAAAAAATTACAAAATAGTTAAATTAAACTTAAAAAAATTGTCATTATAATTATAAATTTAATTTAAAAAAAATTATAAAAAAAATTAAATTAAACATCTATACTTAAATAGATAATAATCTAATTCTTCATATATGTTTTTCAAAAGTGTATCATTATTTATGAGACACTTTATTTTAGTAATAATATATACTCATCAAAAACTCAATATGTTATTAATTAATTTATTTTAAGTGGAGACGAGATTATCCTCTCTTAACCTAATTGTCTTCATACAAATATATCCCTCCTTGATAGCTATATTTTTTTTAATGAATTTTAATTTTTCTTTTTTATTACTGTTATAGTTAATCCATCATTTTGATTATATCAAAATGTTAAAAAAATAAATATTTTTAGGTGTAAATATTTTTAATTATTAAAAAATAATTATTTAATTTAACTTAAAATAAGAACTCACAACTTATGTAGATATGGATACATACATATATAATTTTGGTTATTATTAAGATATTGTATTGTATTTTTATTATAAAGATACAATTAAATTTTAAATTTTGGATGAGGAATCCTCAAAATGCAAAACTATTTTAAAATGAAAAGTTTTTAAGGAGAAGTTTATCAATATAATTTTAATTATTATTAAGATAATGCTTTTTTATTATAAAAATATATTTAAATTTTGGAATGAGGAATCTTCAAAATGCAAAACTATTTTAAACTAAAAAGTTTGAGGAGAAGTTTATAAATACAATTTTGATTATTATTAAGATAATGTATTTTTATTATAAAGATACATCTAAATTTTGTATGAGGAATTTTCAAAATACAAAATTATTTTAAAATAAAAAGTTTGAAGAGAAGTTAATACTTAGAGAAACTTGATTGCTCCAACAATATAATATATTTAGACTTAATGAATCTACACTTTATTTCAATGACTTTATTTCTTTCTATACATAAAATTACTCAATATATTCATTGACATATTTTATTTATGATCAAAACACATACATATTTAAACTTAAATAAATCTACACTTTACTTCAATAAATTTATTTCTTAAAATTCTATTACTCAATATATTCATTGAAATATTTTAATAATAATAAAAAACACACATATACAACTTTATTGATCCCCACACCCATATATAATCAATCAATCAATTGATTGGTGTAAACTCCATGTTAAGCAAATAAAAAAAAATTACACTTTTCAAAACATTAAAATAAATTTTGCTATTATATTTTTTGAAAATTTTGTCTTTTAAACTCCATATTAAATAAAGGTGTCACACTCCTCTCATATTTAATTATAAAAAACATCTTTTAATATAATAATTTTTTTATATAAATATATTTGTAAACAAATAAATTACCAATCTCTACATGTTTTATAAATTACCAATCTTTACATGTTTTTTTTTTATTGGTATATGATGTAAGAGCTATCTTATTGTTATACGATGTAAGAGCTATCAATGTGATTACATTTTATCATATTATCGTTATTTTTAATGAATTATTACAACTATATTTTGAATAATATTTTTTTTTAATATAGAAAATTTATTTATATAAAAAATATTTATTTATTTTTATTTTTAATTTTGTAATTTTATTTTTATCAACTTAAATATAGTTAAATTTCAAAATGATTAAATAGTGATAAAATGAAATTCAAATTTTCAATTCTTTAAATACATTTAAAGTGTTTAATTTCTTTCAATTTAAAATTATTATGTGTATATACGTCTATATATGTCTATATATATTTGCAATCTACTACTAATTATCTATCTATCTATATATATATATATATTAAACATTTTCAACTTTAAATATTTATAATAAATAAATATATATAGAAGAAGATCATGGATGAAGGTGACTTTTTTTTAGTGGTAAGGCTACATCATGGTTATGTCTAAAAATAACACTTGAATAAAGTAAGGAATTAAATCAGTAGCTTAACATGTAGAAGTTTCTTAATAGCCTACCTAATCACCATCTATCAAATACCCATGGACACCATGGATAGAGATGATTACTCTATATAAAATGTTATATAGATAATTTTTATTTTTATAGTTAAAAAATTTTAATGATAAAATATCTTTTGTAGATTAAAATGTTAAAATGAGATAGATATGGTGTTATAATTAATTAGTGATCACCTTTTAAGTGAAAAACACATTATTATATTGCAAATATATAGAATATTTGTTTTATAAATGGGGTTAAGTAGTGGAATAATGTGAAAATAAAAAGCAAGAAACTAACGTTTTATTAAAAAATAAAGATTTTTCAAAGTGTTAGCAGTTCATGTAATAAGAGTTTAAACTTAAAAAAATAGGGAATACTTATAAGAAGAAGAAAATAATAATTCCAATTAAAAAATGATTATCTACCCATAATTACATGCAGAGAAATTGAGAACAATTTCATATGCAATAGATAACATGTTTCAAATATTTTGTTTTTCAACAAAAAAAAACTTGTTTTTCCCGATCATATAAGAGATTTATTTAAATTTGAACTTACCATTTATATTGTGGTAGTCAAAGGATAGTGATGACTAGAGACTCATGGGACACGTATTCCAAGTTGAATGTTGGGTAAAACATAATGACGAGGATTACTGGAGATTAATAAATGGCTATGGAAATTGGTAAAGGTAAAATGGCATTAATTGGAAATTTATTTATGAAATAAAGAAAAATAGGAGAAAAGAGAGATGAAAAGGTCACAGATTTACATTAGGGAGAAGTTGAAGGAAAATGAAGAGAATAGAGGTCTCAATGATAAAAAGGATTTTGCATCCTTTTGTTATTTTTAGCTTTGATCTTTCTTTTATTATCTCACACTCTTTCACACTTAGATAAATCTTGGAGCATTCTTGAAGCACTTTGGCATACTTGGATTGGAGAAAGAAGGCAAAGGAAAGCAGAAAAGCACAAGGGAATAAGTGGATCAGCAACTACATCGAGATTTCTTTGTAGGTAACATGTTGCATGCGTGATTTCCTTGTTGATTTAGGGATGCATGGTAGATGCATGTGGTTTTTTGTTTTTGCGTTGTCATTGGCATGGAGGATTGTCTGGATTGACATTGGTTTTAGCCTAGCCTTGCCATTTCATTTCCTGGATAACCATGGTGTTGTGGGTTTTTCCACTTGATTGTTTTATGATTGGTGCTCATAATTCCTTATGGCTGTGGGTTGGAAAAAACGCTGTAGAATCCATGGAACAAATTGGGTTGAGTTAATAGTCTTGGAGCCTAGGTTGGGACAAACGCTTTAGAGCCCTTGGTGGGTTGAGTTACTAGTCCCTGGAGCCGCGTTGGGAAAACTATCTGGAGCCCTGGAAGGCTGTGGGTTGAATTACTAGTTCCTGGAGCACTATACAGCTTGGGTAGAGACCACTATGGTTGATTTTAGTGATGTTTGACCATGAGGTGGAATCAATGGTTGAGGATTGAGGTGGTTTTTCCTCTAGAAGCCCTGAATTGGTTTTATTTGGTGTATTCCATGAGATCCCACATTCACGCTTGGAATATGGCGTGAGGGTGATTGGCTAAAATATATATTTTGTTCAACCCAATCTATGGTCGAGTGGTACTAAGTGGAACTCCCTAAATTGATTGGAATTTCATATGTTAATAAGAGTTAATATTCTATTCTGATTACATGATGCAATCGTGATTGCTCAGGAGGCTCTTCATTCGATTCACGCAAAAAAATATGAGGCAATCATCATGAAGATTGATATTAAGAAGGCATTTGGCTCTGCTGATTGGTCTTTTATTCGACTTATTCTCCTCAAGATCGGTTTCTCAATGAGGTCTCTCAGGTGGGTTATGGCCTGTATCACCTCTGTGCAATATGCAGTCCTCATAAATGGTATTCCGACTGCATTCTTTGGAGCTGAAAGGGCTCTGAGGCAGGGATGTTCATTATCCCCCCTCATTTTTATTCTAATCATGGACTGCTTCAGCAATGTTATGAAGATGGCAGAGGAACGAAGCTACTTTAAAGGTCTACCTTTCTCCCCTTCGGTAACTGTCATGCACTCACTATTTGCTGATGATTTATTAGTATTCGGTATGCTCAACAGAAATCAGTGGTTTTACTTGCACTATATTCTCATCCGATTTCGGCATGCCTCTGGGCTTTGCATCAACAATGACAAATCCCTTCTTATATACAACGAGGGTGACATGGAGGAAATAAAATTCATAGCAGCTTTTATGGGAACAAACAGTCGCCATATTTCTAAGGGACTCACCTACCTAGGATTTAGACTGAAGGCATGCTCTTATACTACTGTTGACTGGATCTGGCTTGTCGAAAAGTTTAGCAACAAGATAAACAAGTGGCAAAACAGATCACTTTCGATGGGAGGTAGATACATATTGATAATGGCTATTCGGTCACAATATGTTGTCTACTGGTCGCACCTTTATTTCCTCCTGGCATACACAATAAACAAAATCAATTCTATGATTGCAAACTTCCTATGGGGTTCATCTCCTGATCACACCAACATACATCTTTGCAAATTGAGTGAAATATCGATTCCGAAAAGAAATGGAGGCTGGGGATTACTAAACATTAGATCTTTCGCCAATGCTTTATTGATAAAATCCCTTTGGCGCGCTCTTAATTGTGATGGAAAATGGTCGAGCATCATCAGACTTAAATACATACAAAGTGACCCATTAAAGCTTCTTTACTGAGGTGGATCTATCAAGGCGCGTCGGGCATCTGCAATTTGGATCATTTTTTGCAATATCATGCCCTTGCTGAGTCAAAGACTTGCATGGAAATTTGGGAATGGGCGTAATATTTTCATTGGGATTGACAGGATATTTTCATCCTCTGAACAATATCAGATAGATGAACACTTATTACACAGATTACAGCAGACGGGCATATTTACTCTATCGGACCTTATCCTCTACTGGTCCATTGATGCTCCCATTTTAAGAGGATTATTTTAAGAGTAAATTGCATAAACTTACTGGAACATAAAATATTGATATTTTAGCTAAAAAATTTATATGAACGAGTTTGGAAAAATTAGATATTCTTTGACGTGAATATCTTCACAAAATAAACAATTGGTTGAATTTGGTATGATATATACACCTTTTCTCGTGAATTCTTAGTTAATGAAGCACTTATATAAATTTTGCGAAATAAATACCCCTAACTTGTAAAATCTTAATTGAAGCAATTGGGTGAATTTGACAAAAATATGTATATCTAAGTCTTCAATATATTTTCTTCTAATGAAAGTCAATAATTTTTAGGTCAATTGGGATTAAACTCCTATAAGAATTCACTTAAGGGATTTTCAAGTATAACCAATCATAATTTTTTTTTGAAAATCAAATTTGAGCTAATTATGTTCAATTCCCACATATGTTCAAGTGAACCACAATCAAACCAACACTTAGTAATGTCATCCTCTTCCAAATGATCTTTCTAGATCACGTGTACCATGCTAATCACCCCAATCTGATGTTTTGGTTAAGGGTTCATATCCACAAGTAAATTTTCTTGAGTTCCATCTTCTGAGTGGTCTTGTAAGATCATGACAATTATGCATATACTATTAAAATATTAATGGTATGGGTACTTTGTCAAGCACCCCAATTTGGTTTTTGGTTAATGATACATATCCATGAGTAAAAGATCTTGTGTTGCATATCCCAAGCAATCTTGCTAGACTATGACACCTCAATATAGAGGAATAACTAATTGAAGATATGGGTTCCTTGCCTTGGACACCCCAATTTGGCATTTTAGTTAAATATCAATATTTACAAGTAAAATACCTTAAGCTCTATCCACTATATCATAATGTTGTTACATCATACTAACTTTGTATAGAAGTAAGAATTAATAACATGGATACTTTTCCAGATACTTTAGTTTGATGAGGACCAATTTACATGTAAAAGGTCTTGAGTTATATGCTAGATCATGACAAATTTGTTTACATGAAGAAAGTGTTAATGATTTGGGTACCTTGCAAAACTCCCTAATTGGTGTTTAGTTAAGGAACCTTATTCACAAGTAAAAGGTCTTGAGCTCCTTCCCTTAAGAAATATTATTAGATCAAGACAACTTTACGTACAAGAATAAAACATTAATGATGTTGGTACTTTGCTAAACACCCTCATTTTGTTGTTTGGGTTAAGGATTCATATCTCTAGATAAAAGGTCTTTGAGTCCAATCTCTTAAAAAGTTCTATTATATCATAAAAATTTTATATGCATGCATAAAAACTTAATGACATGGATACTTTATTGAACACTCTAATTTGGTATTTTGGTAAAGGCTCCATGTCCATGGGAAAAATATATTGAATTCCATCAAGCAAGTAGTTTTAGTTTTTCTAGATTGTGGCAATTTCATGTACATAAAAATAGTGATTAATTGCATAGATATCTTGTTGAACATCCTAGTTTAATGTTTTGGTTTAATTTTTTTACACGTACCTTAGTTTGATATTTTGGTTAAATTTCTTTACACATACCCTAGTTTGATGTTTTAGTTAAATTTCCATATTTACAAATAATAAATTTTAAGTTTTATTTTCAAAGTAAGCTTATTAAATAAACTACAACAACTTTTTATATATGAATAAAAGATTGATGACATAGTTATCTTATTGAACCCTTCAATTTTATATTTTGATTAAGCATTAACCCATGGGGCATATAGGAGACAATGACAATGTGTTTTTGATAAGACACTGTTAAGAGCTTGTGTGACTCGAGCCAGATGAAATCCTCAAGTGATTTTGATGCCTTATATGCCCCTCGGTCATGGCTACTCAAACCATAAGTTAGTTGTGCAATCATCTTAGGACTCACATAAACTAACAAAAAAAATGATTAAGCATCCATAAATTCACATAAACATTTTCAATTTTATCCTAAAATATGTTGCTATATTAAAACAATTTGTTATATAAAATAAAAAAATTAATAAAATAAGTAACTTAGAAAATACTTCAATTGAATGTTTTAATTGAAAATCTATACTTAAAAATAAAATATCTCAATTATCATCTTAAAATAAAATGTGAAATATTTTAGGGAACACTTTGGTTTGATTTTTTACTTAAATTATTATATCCATAAATAAAAAAAACTTCATATTTTTTCCTTTAAGCCATTTTATTAAATTTCAACATCTATTTATATGTGAAGAAAAAATTGTCCACATTATATGAATTTGATGTTTTAATTAAAAATCCATAATAGTTTTTGGGTAAAAAGATCTTTTTATTAATAAAAAAAAGTTACATATAGATTGAATTTCCAAAAGTGGGCAAAAATCGAGGAGATACTAGAAACTAACTGCTATCTACTAAGAATATACAATTAAAAATCTACTACAATAATCATAACAACATAGAAAACTCCTTGAGGATTCAAGATTTCAGGGGGAGAATGCCTTTGACATTTGCATGACTTTACCCTAGTTGACTAATTGTTCACGGTCTTCTTAGATCTATGCCTTATTGCTCTTATGACCTCAATTTTTTTTGCTTCTTTGTCTTTCCTGGAGACCACCTTGAAATCCATCATTTAAACCCCAAGACTGGATTGTGAGGAACTCGAACCCAATTTCTTGCTTTGAAGATAGGCCTTATATAGAATCCTAGCCTCATGAATTGGCATGTCCTTGACATATTTTTCATAGCATTCTTTCACAAGGGAAATTAGTTTTTGATCATCCAGAACCATATATTTTGGTAGGGCTTCAACTTCAGCTTCTTTCGAAGGGGAGCTAATTATCTCATGTGGTAATGAATTTTTTTGATGCTCTTCAAGAGACTTCTGCATGACCTCTATAGGGTTCTAGGATTTATCTTTTATTGACTACATGCTTGATTGAATGTTGAATTTATCTAGAGACACCTGTCTGATAGGAGAGAGATTCAAACCTATTTTCAAATCTAAGAATCTAAGAAAGATTTGATGTACCCCAGGGACTCAAAGTTCTGCTTATTTGAGAGATTTTTCCCGAATCAATTGGCTCTTTTTTTGAAGGGTTTTCTTCAAAGTATTCCTTGGTATTCATCAGACAGTCCCTAATAAAGTGTCTGCATTGATGACAATGCTTGTATCTAAAGAGGACTTGTTCATAATCTAGTGATTGCTTCCAAACATTATCTTGATAGTAAATATCTATGGAGGCTAGAAGAGGCTAGGAGACATTCATGCAAACATGAATTCATGCATATGAAGTGCACCCCCATCTCTTGGTAGCCTCCAATATTTTGACAAAGTTGTCGGTGGCATTGTTAGTGCCTTCAACAGTTTCCTCCTCCCAATATTCTTTGGGTAGATAAAAGAGACAAATCCACATCTGGGCTGCAAGGAAATCCTCCTTCACTAGATTATATTGCTCCTTTGAGAATCACATGAAGAACCTTGCAATGTTGAACAAATACGACCCTCCTTCAAAAGCCCTTGATCTATATTTTAAGCTAGAGAAAATGATTGTAAAAAAACCCTTGGTTCCTAACTCTAATTCTATTTGACCTTGAGGGTTCCATTTATTTCAGGTCCACCCAATCAAATCCTTTTAAGAGACCCATAATCTAATAAATTTGCAGATCATAGCGCGATCCTGCATATATTGGATATATTATTCAATATTACTAGATTTAACCTCGTATTTTGGATTTTGTACTGCATTTGGTAGATGACGTCTTGGATTTCTAGCTTCTTGTGATGCACCCAACAGAGGGTTTGTTGCGAAACCAGAAACCCACTTTGTCCAACTATTCTATGAAAAGGATGTCGAAGATGATGAGATTGATAAGAAATACCAATAGATCCAAACTCATTATGAACTCTTGAAACAATCTAGCTAAGGGAGGGGGCAGAGCCCCCTCTCGCGGAAGCAAGGATAAACACTTATGCAGAGAAACCCTAGAATTTGTATAACATAGCTGAAAAGCTATTAAATTAAAACATTGTCTATCGAGGCGTCAATTTTTCCTGGACGACCAAAAATCACTAGACTTCGACCATTTTTTTTTCAAAAAATCTGACAGTAGGAGTGCTTGAATCTTGTTTTTGATGGTGGAAATGGATTTAGCACCATAAAAAAACCGTAGGGCACCCAAAATCTTGAAGTTTGTTTTTTCTAATAGAAATGGATTTAGCACCACCAAAAACCTTTAGAACACCCAAAATATTGAAGCTTAACTGTTGTAACTCATATTTCCAAAAAAATACCATTATTTTCCAAACAAAATTTACAAATTTAAATTAAAGTTGATATAATTATTTGGTAAAATAACAAAAATAATCACATATTTTTTTTATATACACTTAAATTTACTAATAAACTTAATGTTTTAAATAAAATTCATAAATATTATTTTATTTAATTAGAAAATTAAAATAATTATTAACTTAATGTTTTAAATAAAATTCATAAATATTATTTTATTTAATTAGAAAATTAAAATAATTATATAGAAATAAATAATTAATAATAGAATCTTATAAAAAAAAAATTGTTCTTTTTACCCAGAAATTTCTGTGTACAAACATTGTTCCCGCGACCAATTGCAAAGGCTCATTTTTCGTCCTCTCTCAAATTAAAAACTTTCGCGTAAAACCAAATTCGTGCCTCTAGAAAAGTACAGCGACGTGGTGATGGTATACGTGGGAAGGGTCCAGTTGGGACTGATACGTGGGAGAAGTCCAGTTGGGACTGATCCCCACAGTTATTTGTCTAGTAGGATGTCCACTAAACAAGGTGCATGTTATAATTAGTAATTTTCTCAAAAGGTGCAAAGAAAGGCCGATGGAATTGTTAAATTGGAATTGTTGAATTGAAAAAATTATACTTTGATTTGAAATAATAATTGTTGTATTAGATTTAAGGTTGTTTTAGCAATTGTCCTAAAAGGTGTAAAGAGAGACATATTTTACATTTTTTTTAGAATCTTGTTACATATTTTTTAAAGAAATAAATGTTTGACTTCTATACTATATCATCATTCATTCACTAATTATTTTTATGTATCATTATTATTTAGAAAAAATTAGTTAATTTATGATTTTTTTAAAATTTTAACAAATTGAAATATATGAAGTTTTTTTAAAGTTTATTATGGATTAATAATATTTAATTTATATATTTACCTTAATTTTATTAACTTTGCATTATTTTTATTATAATTTGTAAATTGTAGAATTCAAATTATTAATTTTATTTTTATTTTTAAATAAAATAAATTTGAAAATCATAATATCATATTCTTGTGAAAAACTTAATATTGTAATTTTGCAAAAAATGTTTAAGAATATATGTACATGTCAAAAAAGAGAATAATTCAATTTATTGACAAATATACTCTCAAGCTCATGAAAATATCCTATTTGATTGCAAAATATTTTATATTTTATATTTAAAATTTAAAAATTTAATAAAAGTAAATAGTTTTCTAACTAAATAACACAAAAAGTAACAACTTAATAATTTGATGTTATTATTCTTATTTGTTTAATTTTAAAATATTTCTAAACTCTATAACGAAAATAAAAATAAAATGGTTTTAAAATTTTCTATTTGATTGTCAAAATATCTCCTATTGTATATTTAAAATTTTAAAATTTATATCCTATATTACATATTTAAAATTTAAAAATTTAATAAAAGTAAATAGTATTCTAACTAAATAACTCAAAAAGTAACATCTTAATAATTTGATGCTATTATTCTTATTGGTTAAATTCTAAAATACTTCTAAAGTTTGTAACCAAAATAAAAATAAATTGGTTTTAAAATCTCATATTTAATTGTCAAAATATTGTATATCACATATTTAAAAATTAAAGATTTAATAAAAGTAACTAACATTCAAACTAAATAACACAAATGTAACATTTTAATAATCTAATGTTATTATTCTTACTGGTCAATTCTAAAATATTTCTGAACTTTCTAAATTCTTAATTGAAATAAAAATAAATTAATTTTTAATGTGCAAGTGAAATAGAGGGAGATTGGTATGTAGATTGGTATGGAAACGGAGACGGCCGGCCGGGAGAAAGAGGTCAAACTTGGGCGCGTTCTGAGGATTAAAACTGGGTAATGTGAAAGTCTAATTCGTAGCATCGATAAACTACGCATTTTTTTATATATATATATATATATATATATATTTGCGGGGGTAGCGAGAATAATAGGATTACAAATTTACATTCAGTTAAATAAATAAAAATACTAAAATATAATAGGTAATAAATAATTAAATAATAAGGAATTAATAAATAGATAATAATAATAATAATAATAATGAATTAACTAAATAAAATATAAATATTTATAAATATATTTTATTAAACTTTTAAATTAATTAAATAGAACTAGCTGTTATAATTTTATTTAATAATTAAGTAAATAATTAAATGAATTAAAATGGAACAAGCGATTATTAAATTTCATAGTCAAACTAGCCGCTATCCTAATGGCTAGTTTAGCCATTTCTGCATTTATTTAAACTCAATGTCTGAATCTGATCTCTCACCTAGTCCTGATGATGAACCACACTGGTTGGTTCGAAATGCGTCGACAATGTTCATTTGAATGTGATTATTACCGGAAAAATTCTACATAATTTTACGATGGATCACAGAAGCCAAAATTCTATAAGGATCCACTTATGTTGGGCAAATGAGGTTGGGTGAATTTCTCCAATAAATTCTAAACCCCATTGCTGAAAAGGAGCCTCAACACTGATGGGATGCAAAGGTAAAGGTAGGAGTTTTCTCTTGCCATAAAAAATTTGACACTTATGGAAAGTCATGACTAGTTTTTGAGTATCTGGGAAAAGAGTGGGCCAATAATAGCCAGCTCTAAGAATCTTATTGGCTGTGGTCTTCCAGTAAAAGTGGCCTCCACATTCTCCCTCATTCAATTCATGCATGATTTTTCTTGCATCATTCTCAAGCAAACATTTAAGTAATATGCCAACAACATTTTTCCAATATAACACTCCATCCAAAATGCAGTAACTTAAAGCTTTTTGTTTCAATAATCTAGCTTTAGTCTTTGATAAAGAGGGAGGAGTGTTAAGATAGAGAAGCACATAAATGATATTAGCATACCAAGGTGAATTAAAAAATGTTTCTTCAATGTAAGGAGCTGTGAATTCTTTTGTTTCTTCTAAAACATCAACCATGTTTATATCTAATGCTTGGAAATTTGATTCTGCCATGAGTTTTGCTAATCCTTATCCTTTGATCAGCTTGGTAGGCCTGATTTCTAAATCATATTCTAAAATAATTGCAATCCATTTTCCCCTTTTACCATCAGGGTCTTGATTTAGAATGTCCTTGAAAAATGTATGTGGGACAAAAGCAATGATATGAGAGTGTAAAATGTAGACTCGGAAATATTTCAAAGATTTTATCAAGGCTAAGGCTTGTTTCTCCATGATATTATATTTGAGTGGAGCATCTCTTAAGGTTCTACTAAAAAAGGATATGGGTTGTTCTTGCCCTGCATTATTCTTTTGGATCAACACTGCAGCAATTGTATGTTTAGAGGCAAATGAGAAGATGTAGAAATCTTTAGTGAAATCAGACTAATAAGAACTGGTGTTTGAGTGAGAGCTTGTTTTACCAGTTCAAATGACTGTTTAGATTCTAAGGTCCACTTAACCCCTGTTTCTTTTTTGAGCATGTTTGTGATATTCCTCAAAAGTTCAACAAGGTTGGGGATGAACCTTCTCAAACAATTGATCTTCCCAATGAAAGATTGCAATTCCTTGAGGTTTCTAGGATGGTTGATTTTCAATATGTCTTCAATCCTTTTAGGGTCTACTTTGATTCCCTCTTCATAAATTATGTGGCCAAGAAGTTTTCCTTCTTGGAGACCAAAGAGTGTCTTTTTGGGATTCAAAGATAAGCCATATTTTCTAAATTTCTCAAAAACCTTTCTCAAATGAATCAAATTTTCTTTATCAATTTTGAAGAAAACAGTAATGTCATCAAGGTAAATGATTATAAAATAGCCTATGTCTTCTGGAAAATCTATTTCCATGGCCCTTTGGAATGTGGCCCCTGTATTCATTAAACCAAATGGCATTTTAACATACATGAATGTACCCCAAGGTGTAGTGAAAGAAGTATTATGTTGATCACTTGGGAGTACTAACACTTGGTTGTAACCTAAAAAACCATCCAATAGTGATATTCTCTTAGATCCAACCACCTTTTGAAGGATGTGCTCCATTTTAGGCAAGGGATAATTATCTTTCAGGGAAGCTCTGTTCAGATTTCTAAAGTCAAAGCAAAGCCTAATTTCCCCAATCTTCTTCCTAACAGACACAAGGTTGGACACCCACTATGAGTATCTAAGGGGAACTATGATCCCAGCATCATACATCCTCTTGATCTCTTTCTCAACTAAAGGCAATAAAACAAGGTTTATCCTTTTTAGTTTCTGTTTGAAAGGTTTCTCATTTTCCTTAAGAGGAATTTTGTGTTGAATGATGCTAGTATCATATGATTTCAGATCTTTGTACCCCCATGAAAACACATCTCCAAACTCTTTGAAAAGTTCAATATATTCCTGTTTGATATGAGTAGGGAGAGTGTTAGATAACTTGATCATTTTGGGTTCATCTATGCTGCCTATGTTATGTTTTTCTACATTGGTTTATGTGGGCTCCATCTTAGGTTTTTCAGCTACATCATTAAAATAAAAAATCTCCTCTAATGGTGCAAGACCTCTTGGTATTGAATCATTTTTACATTGTAAAATTTCAAGGTCCTTTTGGTATGTTTTGTTTAGTAATTATGTTGTATGAAGATATTCAAATTGATTTATATCAGCAGTAGAGGACAGCTCTGTTTCATGGACTTTTTTTTCATCAAGATAGTATTTTTCATGGCTTGAGCTAGGTGTTAATTTAGAAAATTCATTCTTTGATTGTAGAAAATCATCAAGGTGTTTATCACCTTCAAACACTTTCCAATAGTCTTCATTGTCAGGGACTGTAGGCCTATTTTTCATTTTGATATTGAATTGTTCATTTACCTGGGGTATCTGACAATTGCTGGCAGCAAAGGCAAGTTCATTTGCAAGGTTGTTTTGAGCTCTAGGGATGAAAGTGAGTTCATATTTTTCAAAGGTTTTTAGGAGCTCTAGGGCAGCATTCATATATTCTCTCAATCTTTGGTTTTTGGTTGAATACTCCCCTTTTATTTGCCTAATAATCAGCTCTAAATCTCCTTGGACTGATATTTTCTTGGCTCCTAAATCTTTGAGCAAATGTAGGCCAAGTAGGAGAGCTTCATATTCTGCAATATTATTGGTGCACTAGAAATCAAGCTTATAATAATGTCCTTGGTTTATATTGTATATCCATACACCAGCTCCAGAACTTGTTTGGCTACAAGAGCCATCAAAGCTCATTTCCCACAATGTTTCTATCTTATGTTCATCATCCTTTTGTTGTTTAAGGCTGCTAAGGTTAGAGCTATTAGATTCTTCTTTTGAGGATTGATTTGACTGTTTAGGTGGTCCTAATTCTATCTCATTCTCCTTTTCTTGTTGGCTGATTTCATTTTCATTATACAAGATAAAGGAGTCTAAATCTGAGTGGATGGAATAAACAGGGGTGTTGTTTGGCCTATCTATGTTGCTTACCATAAATTTCATATGATATTCTCTGTATAATATTCTAGTTTGGTTAAAAACAGGTATGGTAGCATAAGACATGTCAATTTGAAGGATTCCTTAAAGTTTTTCTCCCCGTGATCTAGATAGAAGCATGCCATATTTTTGGGGAATGTCAGCCACAACTATGTCCATGACTAAACCCTTAGCAGGAATTTGTGCTAGATTGACACATAAATCCTTGATTAGGCCTAAACACTGGACTCTGCTTAAATCAAAGGAATACAGGTCCTTGTAAGGTTTAGTAATCTCTAGGCCTAATCTCTCCATCACTACTTTTGGCATAAGGTTGTGATAGGTACCAAAATCTAGCATGGCATTTTGCAAAATCTTATCATGTATATTTAGGCTGACATAAAATGGAGGAATGGTTCCTTCTTGATATTTTACTTCTACTTCAAGACCAAACAACAGTTCTGGTTTATCATTTATCAAGTTCAAAGTGTCAGTATCATTTCCTTTATTCAAAGATTTCAAAACTTGTTTTTATATACATCCTAGGTTATTAGTTCAGCTAAGGGTATGCTAATTTTGATTTTGGTAATCTCACCCTCAAGGTTGAAATGGACTAATGTTTTTGACATATTTACATTTGTTTTGTCAATGATAATCTTTTCAGCAATTCTGATTTGCTGAGTTTTATTAGGACTTTTTTTTAGGACAGATTTGTCAGGGCCACTAGCAGAGGTACTAGGGCAGTTTTGGTTAGCACTTGGCTAACCTGTTTTGTCTTTATCCGAGTCAAATTTCTTAGTCAAAGTAGTACTACTATTTTCTATATTCTTAGGAATATTTTCTGAAGTTTTCCTAACAACAGTATATGTGTTTTCATCATTGGAAAATCATGGTTTCCCTTTTCTTCTAAGATCATATTGTCTGTGTACTTCCATTATTGCATTTTCAAACCCCAATTGGTAATCTTTAGAATCCTCATGATTATTTTCAATTTGTTCCGAGGAGAAGAAACCTTGTTCTTCTTCAGTGAGGAAGACATCTGTCTCACTGTCAGATCCTATCAGATTTACATGATTTTCTTCTAATCTTTCAGTTTCCCTTTCTTCTTCCTGATCTACATAGTTTTGTTGAAAGAGAGGCCTAATTTGCTGGTCATTATCTCTTTATCTATCTTGGATGGGGTCTCTTCTGAAATTTGGATTTCTATTTCTGTTTTGGGGATTGATTTGGTTTTCTCTTGGAGGAACTCTATCATTTAAGTTTATCTTTTCAAGCATTCTTTCCATTACCCTCACTAAGTTATCAATTTTTGCATCAGATGGTGAGGTTGATGCCATTGTTTCATCTTTATATGTGACTCTTTTTTCTGATTTCAATCTAGCTCTTTTCTCAATCAGATTTGCTTCTACACTAATAGCTCCCCTCTACATATCTTCTAAAGTCAATGGGTCTCTTTCTCTTAGCTGGTAGGCCATGTCTGGATCAAAGCCTTCAAGAAACTTAACTAAGGCTAGGCCTAGTGGAGGTTTCATATTTGGGGGAAGTGCATTGTAAACACTATTGAATCTAGTGCAATAATCTTGGACACTTTCCCCAATGTTTCTTTTGAGGTTGCTATCTTCTGAAAGGATTTGGAGAGGATTATTTTTAACTTCCCACTTGTTTATGAATGTTTGGTATAAAGAAGGTAGATCATTTATGCCATTAGGAGTTAAGATTTTGAACCATTTCTTGGCTTCTCCTCCTAAACTTTGGGCAAATATTCTCATCTTAATGGTCTCTTCTTCTATTTCCATGTAATCAAAGGCATCATCCATTTTATCCACATGTTGTTGGGAAGTAGTAGATTCATTTCCAATGAAATGGGGAATTCTAGATTGATAATCATTTGGTAAAGGAACCAAAGGTTGAGGTAACACTAATGGGGCATACCATGATGCCATGGTGGGAAAAAATGGGGGATTTACAAGAGGTGGATTTATAAAAGGAAATGTGGGATCAAAAGGGGCGTTTTGAATAGTGGATGTGTGGATGAGAGTGGTGGAAACACTTGGACCAATAGGCTGATTATGAGAAGATTTGTTATGGAAAGAACTGAAGTGGTGGATAAGTTGAAAATCAGGAGGAGTGGAAGGAGAGGCTTCTCTGCTAAAGTTCTGTTGCAAATATGTGGGCTTAAGGTCGGATTGGTCAATATCACTATGAGACTTGGTTCTAAATAGGTTCCTTGTATGAGACAAGTCAAAGTGAGGATCTTTCAAGACTGTAAGGTTTTCATGGACAGATCTTGTTCTTTGGATGATCCTATAAGTAGTTAAATTTCCAGATTTAGAAGTTTGCCACAAAATATTTTATGGATCATCAACTATTGGAGGAGGATTAGGGTCTAGATGAGATCTAGTATTGATCCTATGTGAAGCCAGATTTCAGGTTAAAAAATTAGAGAGGCTGAAAGCTTTAGGACTGTTTTCAAATGTTTTGACCTCTCCTAGTGTTTAGTATTCTTCTAAGATATGGAACTAGGCCTCTTAAACTTCTTAGGACTGATATGAAACAATATTTAAGGGAATCTAAGAGAACTAGTTGACAAATATGCCTACTGGGGCTAGTGGAGTCGCCAGGTGGAAATTTTTAGCTTTTTTGAAGGTAAAATAAGTTATGGTCCACCACCAAATGAGAAATAAAACCAATCCAAGAGTGTTTTTGGGGTTTTCTGAGTTTTTTATGTGATTCTTATGGTTTCTGGAGTTCTAAGGAGTACTTAGTTTGTCACTGACTCAGAAGGTCCCACCGTGATCCCCATAATGTTGGCATCTTGTGATTTGGCAGATTGGCATACCAAATGACAAGGAAACATGGAATCAATCTTTATAGTTCTAGGACCTAGCCTTCCTAGACTCTGAGAGGGGTCTCTCAGGTTATTTTGCAAAGGATGTGTGGTTTTTTTCTTTTAAGGGTTGATTTTAGTCTAGTTATTAAGTGCAAGGTTTGTTTGATTATTTTGGTTGGACATAATGATCAAAGAGCATAGATAGAATGGGAAATCTCTAAGTTCTTGGGAAATGGAGTCATATGGAAGTCATGACGATTTTATAAAAGGATTGGGGAGTATCATAGGGAAAATCTAACTTGGCCAGTGGATCTTCAAAGTTTTTGGAATAATGAGGTGAACATTAAGGAGAAGAAGGAAAAGTAGGACAAAGAGAAATTAAGAATTCTTTATCATGTACTTTAAACAAGAGACATATTTCAAGGAATCTGTTTTGAAGCAAGCCAAAGGATAGGGAAAAACATAGACTTCTTTGGACATACTTTTAATAAGAAAACCTTTTAGACAACAATCCAGCAATCAAAAGACTACTTTCAGATAAGAAAACATATAAGAAAATAGTAAGAGCAGCCTAAGATCAAACAGAAATAATCTATCTGCTTTTAACTAACTCTCTAAGGATATTCAAAGCAAATTTTCTAAAGGCAGACCAGAGGACAGGGCATACCATAAACTTCCCTGTTTTAGACTCTATTAAGCATACTTTAAAAAAGTTTCAGCAACAATTCTCAAGTTGTACTCAAAGGAGCATGGACTTACCACTTAATTCCATGGTTTCACTCTATTGAAATCATTCTTTAAAACAACCTCTCAAGTCGTACTCAAAGTAACATGGACTTACCAAAAGAGAAACTCCTTGGTTATACTCTATTGAATCATTTCTAAAATAACAAGCTGGATGGAACTGGAGGGAAATTAAGAATCCTCCATCAGACCTCGCAGAAGAAAACATTTAGACAGTGAAGAGTAAAAAGAACTAAGGTGCTTTCAAAAGACATTTCTTAGCCTAAAACCTTTACTCTACTGTAGAAAATAAAGACAGAAACATAATGAAAACATGAAATAACAATAACAGATAGAAGCATTTCACCAATAGCCAAGCTCAGGGATCCAGTGATCTAGCCTCCTCCATCAACAAACAAATCCGGACATCCACAAGATCCAAGACGTCAATTTTCTTTCAGCTTCCAAGAGACTATGTATTACTTCAAAGAGTCATCAAATGACAACAATACAATGAGTCCAAATGCAGTATTTATGCTGCAAATGAGGAGGTGAGGTTAAGATAAGGTTTGAGTGTCATTTATTACAGAGTAAGTGCATTCCTGACCTTGAAAACCATGCAAGGCCTAAGGCAGGAATATCTGCAGCTACTTCTTTGTTTCAATAACTCTGTTTTAACTTATAGGGAAAAATAGGTGAAAATTTTGACTTTAAGGCTTATCCTTAACTATTACAATAACTGCCTTGACAGATAAAATATCTTCTAACTATGTAATAACTGCCAACTGCCTTTAAGAAAGGAAATCAAGCTGTAGGTGGCAATTTGATCTTTTGGAGGAGTAACTGCTTCCCTTTTGAGTTATTCGAGGCTACCTTTTGGGTATATTTGTCTTTGTTTTAATCATCAAACTCAGTAATAGGCCTTTAACCTTGATTTTTCTTTAATAATTTGTCTTACTGTCTTTTCTTTGTTTCTACTTAAATAACTGTTTTATTCATTTATCTTTTATCCTTTAAGCTTTAGCCTTTATCCTTTAATCACTGTCTTTAAAGGGCTAATCTATGTTTTTGCCTTGATCTGTAATTAGCCCTTTTGATTCTTCTGTTCTTCACTATTCCATCATGTGTTAGAGGGTTCCTGATCGATCGATGGTCATGAGTCATCATCAATCAAAACCTGAGAAAAGGCCCCCTGATCTTCACAATTCGAATTAAGATCCTTGGATCGTCATCTAGAGGGTCTAATTTCGTCATTTATGGACTGTGGGAGAGCTTTCTTGGCATCACCGCCATTAAACTTGCAACATACAAACAAATATTAACTTTAAAACCTACAAAAGTGGGAAAAAACACATTTTCAGGGTTTCTGAGGCATCGGGGGTGATCTGCAGAGGAAAAGAGGGTGCAAGGGGTGATCTCGGAGGTGAAATCATAAGGAAGTTCAAATGAGGGTGACGAACTTGAAATTTTGGCATGGGAAGGGAAAAGCGGTTTTTGGAAACCACTGTGGTTTATCACGCGGGGTATGGGCGGTAAGCGGTTTCGGCCCGAAGTTGCGTAATATCACTGGGCGATTGTCGCGTGTCCTGGGATAAACCGCCCATTTCGCGTGGACTAGGGCCTTTAAAGCCTGACATCAAATTCTGCGCGATATGCGATTTAGACCGTCGGATCTCGAGGAGCGAGATCGACGGCGCAAGTGGAGCCCGAAGATGGGGTGTAGGATTTGAGTGGAGAGTGGGGCCAGGGTGGTGACGTGAGAATTTTTGTCGGGTATTGCGAGGTTGGGTTGTATACGGGATGAAGGATGGGGTCATGACAGTCGTTGGATCAGGGTTGATCAACGGTGGAGATGGCCTAGGGAAGGGTGAAGCGGGGTGGAGGAAAGATAGGGAAGGGGCTTAGGATAGGCGGAGGGAAATGGTCCTGTGGGGGTAGAAGGGACCGGGGGTTGGGAAGGAAAGGGGCTTAGGAGAATAGCGGAAGGTCGGGGTCAGGGTTGTATGAGTGAGGGGGCTAGGGCTTAAGCGGAAAAGGGGCTTGAGGCCTATATTTGTAAAAAAGGTGGGTTTTTATTATAAAAACCGAGTTTTTATAACATTTTTAAAGGCCCAATAGGTTTAAAAGGTTAGTTTTAAACAATGTAAAAGGGACCTTTACATTGTTTTAAGGCTCTTTAGAGGAAAATGATGAATAAGGGGTGATTACAAGGGTTTTTAGAGGGAAAGGAAAAATGGATTTCAGAGGGGGAAAAAGGTGATGATGAGGTAATTAGGCCCAGAAAATGGAGTTTTCCTTGCAGCAGGGTAAAATTTGAGAAGGCAAAAGATAAGTTTATAGTGGAATAAATTAGGTGTAGTATGATGAAGGCAGTGATATTTCTAGAACTCACAATTTTTCTTCAAATATTGTTTCTATAAATCTAGGAATAGAACTTAGTCATCTTTTGATATCAGCAAAATTTACTGATGACTAACACGCCCTATCTCTCTTTGCAACATAGGATACAAACTGATAACCAAAGTGATAGCCAATAGATTGAAAAGCATCCTTCCAAGCATTACCCTGGAGAATCAAGGTGGCTTCATTCAAGGAAGGCAGATTGTGGACAACTTCATCTTAGTTCAAGAGGCGTTTCACCCAAGCCTGCATCGAAAAGAGAAAGGTATGGTTGTCAAGCTTGATCTAGCAAATTCCTTTGACCGTGTTAGACACATATTTCTATTGCATGTTATGCATAAGTTTGGGTTTGGTATCAACTTCATTAGCTGGATCCGGGCTTGTATTTCTGAGCCCTGGATTTCCCCCCTGGTGAATGGGAGGGCTGTTGATTTCATCAAAGCCACGAGAGGACTTAGGCAAGGGTGTCTTCTTTCACCCCTCCTATTTGTTCTCCAAGCTTGTATTCTCAGCTTTTACTTGAACATGAAGCAACAAGACCAAGAGATAATGGGTCGCAATATAGCAAGAGGAGTAAAAAATATAAACCATGCACTATTTGCTGACGATTCCCTGTTGCTGGGAGCAACCACTGTGCTTTCGGCATATAGGTTTAAAGGTGTATTGGATGAATTCTATGATGAGACGAGAAGTAAACTTAACAATGGGAAATGTCATATTTTCTATTGGAACACTCCTGTCAGCACTCTCAATGCCATATCCAGATGCTTTGGCTAATTTGATGCCTCTTCAACCTGGTCTTCGTTCAAGTATCTTGGGCTTCCCATCTTCCTCAAGAGTGCCTTCAGCAGAGATTGGCTTCCCCAGTTAGAGAAATTCAAGATCAAGATTCAGGCCTGGGGTTTCTCCTGGATCAACCTTGCAGGTAATTCGGTGCTAATCAAGGTTGTTCTAAACAGTGTCCCAATTTATCAATTTTCTGTTATGTTGGCTCCTAATTGTATTCTTAGGAAAATGGAGGACTACATCCGGAAATTTTTTTGGAAAGGAGGCAAATTGAATGAGAAGAAAATCCCTTTAATCATTTGGGACAAAGTCTCCAAGCCACTGATGGAAGGCGGTTTGAATTTCAAGGATCTATGTACACAAAACGTGGCTATGGGAGAAAAATTGATTTGGAGGATTATCGCTCCCAATCTTGGTTGGGCGCAAGCTGCGCTATGGAAAAATTATTTCAGAGGACAAAGATCTCGTTGTCTTGATAGACCTCTCCCAAAAATCGGCTCGCTCTTCCTAAAGCTCTGTGCTAAAACCATCCCTTTAATCAACCTTCATGCATTCTAGATTCCTGGGAATGGAAAATGCATCAAAATCTGGGAAGATCGAATTATGAACAATGTTCCTCTCGCTGAAGACTACTCTCTGCACGCGTTGCGCTCTTGGATGTCCAATGTTGGCTTCTCTATGCTATGGGACATCTCATGCAGGGATGAAAGCGTTTGGCTGAGCTGGAAGCACCTTCAGGAGCCATCAGAATTACAGAAATATTGCACTACCTTTTTCGCTCTTTTGAAGGGCATGGCCCCAATTCACATGAGGAGACCCTATATTTGTGGTTGGGGTTCGACATCGGGCTGTTACTTTGTGGCGTAGGGCTACAAAAAACTGTTGGAGCAGCCCCACGTTCCTCCAAATCCAGCGCCCTAGAAGGGGATATGGAACCATACATCCATTCCCAAAATTGATTTTTTTTGCTGGCTTTTGTGCCACAATAGAATATTGATAGAAGACAGATTGCAGAAAAGGGGATATTATGGGCCTTCCAGATGTATAATGTGTGGAAAAAATGAAGAGAGCGCCACCCATCTTGTGCTAGAATGCAAATACATAGCAGAGATTTGGCATGAGCTCATTGGCCCTTGGAGAACCAACTTCGCCCTCCCCAGCTCCATCATTGATTTGTTTGCAAACTGGCTGCTCAGGTATGCAGGCGCCATTGCTAAAAACAAATACATCAAGGCTACGTGGCTCTCACTTCCAAAAATCATTTGTTGGAAAATTTGGCTTGAGAGAAACAAGAGGATTTTCAGATATAAAGTGCAAGATGTTAAGATTTTTATGATCAAGATAAAATTTCAGTTGAAAGAAAGCTTTGGAGATTAGTTGGACGATACAAATTTAAGTCAGCAGGATATTGAATGGGGCGCCATATTTGACCTTCAGTTTCAGGAAATAATAAGGCTAACCAGCCCTTCCAAAGAATGGAAAATTAGAGTCAATGAGAAAGTCTTCTCAGATTGGATCATCAAGCAGCATAGATACTCTCTTTTCTTTTATGGGGTTCCAAAGGAAATCCTAGAAAAGTCGGAGCAGGAGGAGTCATAAAAAATTCCGAATGTAGAATTGAGCACATTTTTGCCTGGGGCTTGGGTCACAATACCAACATTCAAGCTAAAGCGTTGGCTCTCTTCCAAGGCCTCAAGCAACTCAAAGGCTTTGGAATCAAAGAGGCAAGTGTATTTGGTGATTCTCAGTCCATAATTTAAACTATTATGGACAATTCTACCCCTACAGATTTCAGGTTCGCAAGACTGATGTCTAGAATCAAATCTCTGGCAAGAACTTTTCAGAGTTTGAAATTCTTCCATGTGTTGAGAGAGAACAACAAGGATGCAGACTCTGAAGCCAAAAAAGTATCTCTCCTCACTGTTGGCACTCTTCTAATAGATAAGGACGAATAATGGGACCCCATACCTTAAAATATTAGCTAATATGTTTTATTGAAATTTAATAAAGCAGTTTGTTTGTATCCACAAGTTTGGGAAAACTATAGAGATGGATTCTATTGTTGCATGTAAGAATCACTGGTTTATAAGTGTCTGTGCCATGATGCTCTTGGCAAAAGAGGAAACCTTGGCGTTTCCCTTACATCATGTAACCCGATTAGAGGCATTCATGTCAGTATTTTAATATATTCCAATATCCATTCCTGTAAAAAAAAACAATTACAATTTTAAAATTTTACATAAAATTTACATTTACAATTACAATTTTACAAATTTCAATATATACCATTACAATTAAAATTTTAGAATTTTACATACATTTACAATTACAATTACAATTTTACATATATACAATTACAATTACAATAATTTCGCAATAAATTAAATATTACAATTAAAATTTTACAAATATTTTACATACAATTACAATTACAAATACAATTACAATTTTAGAATTTTACATACAATTACAATTACAATTACAATTACAATTTTACAATTTTTCATATATACAATTACAATTACAATCATTTCACAATAAATTAAATATTACAATTACATTTAAAATTTTACAAATATTTCACATATAATTCAAATTACAATTATAAATACAAATACAATTTTACAATCTTATATACAATTAAAATTAAAATTTCAATTACAATCATAACATAATATTTAATAAATATCATGATCATTTAGTATTAAATTAATTAATAGACATCACGATCAGGATAACCATCATACAAACATCATATTCGACTAAAAAACACATTCAAATTTGCTAACATCATCATCATCATCATCATCATCTAACAAAACACAATTAGCATTGTATAACATCATCACAACACAAACATCAAATATACATCCCATGTCAAATAATTGCTATCACATACACATATATATGCAAGCTCCACATTAAATGAACATATCTAACATGACCTAACAATATACACATCATGATGATCACCAACATGTAAATTAAGTACAACTACAACATGAACATAAAATACATGGACCATATATATAGCATCATCAATAGCAGTACTAGTCGAGGCCTTCTCAGTCAATGGTGCAACCTCGACAAGCTCAAATACATGTTGATCATCACATACCTATTGATCTGGTATTGGTGCCTCCTACTGATCAGGATCAACTGTCGGCTGCTCATCGTGATGACTCGATATGGTCGATGGTCTAGCCTGCTCATGATCATGAGTAATGTTGGATGTTGCAGGCTGCTGACTCGACGTGGCTGATGGTCCAGCCTACTCTCCATGATGACTGTTGGTCGATGTTGCAGGCTGCTCATCTGGCGCGTTGCGAGGTGAACGATGATCACTCCCCTGATTGTGATCATCAGATGATGTCTCACTACTCGCGGACTGCCGATCACGTGCTACGTCTCATCCATGCCTATAACTTTGAAGAGCCCTCCTCAACCGCGTAACTAAGGTCTTAGCTCCTACGACATGTCGTGTTAGGCTGTACGTGCCACACGGTATGACTCTCCACATATGTACCAGCCTACCATCGACCCGTATATCTCTCATAGTGGTGGGCCTGACTCCCGCCTCAACAAAAAATGCACAGAGTTGGTCGGCCAACTCCATCCTCAATCTACTATCAAGATTACCGTGCCTAGCAAAAATCAGTATCGGCGCACTAACAAGAGCAAGTATGTCTGCATCGGCCTCATGATCCTTGGCATTTTCCATATCCTGATCGTCATCAGGATCCACACCTAGATCATTTGGTGGTGCTGGAATCTCATTGCCATCAAAAGACCCAATGTCTACAATATATATATAAGTACACAACAATAATTAGACAATTTCATTAAACAGTTTAATAAAAATAAGTTAAATAACATGTTAGAATAAATTTAAATAAAACAGTAATATTACCTCTATCATCTGGTGGCTCATCGTCTGTGAAGAGGATGTTGGCACACCCTCGCCAATCCAAAATAGCATAAGGATAGGGGACCATAATGAAGGGATGCTCATCAACACAGGCTAGCAACTCTAGTGCATCATGCGATATCCTCACAGAAAACTCACTCTCGCCCCACTTGGGCATCATTTGTCCCCACATGTGCATCCGTGCATGCAACATCGGCCTACGAGGCTGTCGAAAAAAAATATGCCTCGTCTCTAGAAACCTCTCAAAAAACAAACAAAAAATCTTTGAAGTAAAAGGGAAGTTGACCCTCCCTTATGCATGAGCACGATATCTATCTAAGGTTGTACAGACCTGCTGCAAAAAAATGGCAGACCACCTGACAAGTCGTGGCTCCTGTACTAAAGAATCATCATAATATAGAAGAGGGAAACTAATGTGTTTCCCGTCACTGGTGTTGTGTGAAATGGTCGAAATCAAAAGTGAGAGGCACCTCACCTCCTCACTACCAAATGCAGCAATACGTAACTGACCTCCAGAGACCTGAAAATCTGAAGGAGAGTATATCTGCGCTAATGTATCTCTGGGAGTACACCAACTGAATCCCTACTGCATAGCAAACTGGAACCTCTGGGAACGAGGAAAAATCCACCCCTCTCCTTGATAGCCCAGTAATGAAATAGATGTCCTCCTCAGTGGGTGCGTACCACTGGTTAGGACTAACTCGGAAAGCTTGTAGGTGGGCATTCCACCTGCGGATAAGATGTCACAAAAACACACCATGGCCCTTTGGGGAAGTAGCCTCCTCATAGAACTTAAGGAGGCCTACCTACCTTAGGATCCCCTAGGTAGCTGTTGTAATAGGGCAAGGGTAAGCATCTCTCTCCCTCTCTCGTGCGTCCCACAGGTGAACCATGTTATATTGGTCCGCCTATTGTTGTTGTTGTTCCCTCTCTTCTCTCCTTTCACGTCGTTGAATGATTCACATATTAAACACAATTTTTTTATTAAATGAGACATGTATTTATGAATATACATATATAATTTTTTTGAAAAAAAAAAACAGTCGGTGTGCCACAAAAAACAGGCATGCACCAGTAACGGTGCATCTTTTTTTGTCGCACACCGAAGGCGATGCACCAGAAAATTTGTAGCGCACCGGAAGCGGTGCACCTGCAAATTTTCAGCGCACCGCCCTTCTTGCATTGTTCCAAAGTCAACGGTGTGGCCTGGTAAAATATCGCACCATTGACTATGTATTGATGACATGAAGGTGGTGCGTCAAACGAACTATATGCCTTGGGGCATATAGTTTGGTCAGCGCACCGCCCTCCTGTCATCAGTGCATAGTCAACGGCGTGGTATTTTACCAGGGCGCACCTTTGACCATGTCGAATTCCAGAATGCAGTGCGCTGACAAAAACACCCGCCCCAGGGCGGATATTTCCATCAACCCACTGCATTCCCACTATTCCACAGGGTCAACGATGTGACCGGGTAACAAACGGCACCGCACATTTTTTAAATTTTAAAAAATCACAGTGCGCCTTTCAGTACCACCCCAAAACCGGTGAAGATACTGTTAGCACCGGTTGCGGTGCAGCCTGTAAATTTACAGGCAGCATCGTGAACCGGTGCGAGCCAAATGGCTCGAGCGCACCACGCGGGAATTTTTTTATTTTTTTTTAAACGGTGAATTTTAAGCTAATTTACAAAACTAATCGGCTAAAAGGTTTAATTATGGAAAAACAAGGAAAATACCTGTACATTTGGCCGTCGAGAAAGCATATTGGCTGTAGACTTTGCAAAACTAAAATTTCCCACCATTTTGCAAAATTCAAAATGGAGATGTTGGGAAATGGACAGCATCAGTGCATGCAATGGGAGTACCGATGGCAGGGTGCCTAACACAAGGTAAATTTGCACTTGTTCTTGAGAGGTCTGGAGCACTGAAAAGTGAAAAATGCAGATTTTTTGCCGTAATTTTTTTTTTTATTTAACCATGTTCCGATGAACGAGATTTTATAAGCGCACCAGTGTGATTTCTTAAGACCGCACCGGGCTGTTTCAGTTTTTGCGCAGGCTTTTAGGATGCACCGATGCAGAATATTTGTAAATAACTGTACACTACAGTAGTAAGACACACTAGGCGGGTTTTTACATAGCGCACAGTGTCCCAGTGTGCCAATGTTTTGTGCGCACCCGTGCTTTCTCTAGTTGAACGCATCGGTGCGGTTTAGTATGATAAGCGCACCGGAAGAAAAAGATCTGCAAAAACCTCCACCCGTCAACCTCCTCTAGTAACCTCCGCTACAAACGGATGTCTGGGGTATTTTTCTAAGGGTTTCCTCAAAAACATCCGCTAGAGGGTCTTTTCCTTGTAGTGCTCGCTCATGTGACCCAACCACTGATGCCATAGATGAGAACCTTCTTCTGCTTTTTCTAATACAATCGTTGCTTCACTAAATTGAGTGCTTCCTTTGAGTTTATAAATATTTATGACCTTTTCAACCTTCATAACAACCAAGGCTCCTTTTGAGACTTTCAGCACTCCATTCTGGCTTGTAAATTTATAACCATTCGAATCCAAATCTCCCAAAGAAATCAAGTATTTCTTTAATTCATGTACATTCCTAACATCAAATAATGTTTTAACTCTATCATCATACATTTTAATTTTTACATTTCCCATCCCAACAGTCTGACAAGATGCACTATTTCCCATAAACACAGAACTACCATTTACAGCTTCATATGAAGTAAACCAACTTCTGTGTGGACTCATGTGATGAGAAGCACCAGAGTATAACAGCCAATTTTTAACATCTTGAGAGACATTACAAACAGGTAGAGCTTCAGCAGTTAAAACTTCATCAATCATACCTGAATCAACCTGATTTTCCTCCTTATTCTGGTTTTCTGACTCCTTCCATTTCCAACAGTCTTTCTTGAGGTGTCCAACTTTATTGCAGTACCAGCACTTGGATTTACACTTCTTTCCTCCCTTTGATTTTGATCTAAAAGAACCCCTTGCTTTCTCCCCTCTTTCCTTTGATCGACCTCTGGCTACCATGGCTTCTGGTGCAGATGTTTCAATACTGGATTTCCTTCATACTTATTCAGATAACAGAACACCCACAACTGATTCAAATTTCAAAGAATCAATAGTGCTCAAACTAATTGAAGTTATGAAGTGGTCCCATGACTTGGGCACAGAACACAATAAGGTTATAGCCTTGTCTTCTTCCTGAATTTTAACTTCCATATTTGACAACTGGAAAATAAGTGTATTAAAAACATTTATATGTTCTACAACTTTTGTACCCTACTTCATTCGAAGACTGTACAATTGTCTTTTCAAATAAATTATGTTGGTCAATGATTTGGTCATATACAAAGTTTCCAGTTTTTCCAACAAACCTACAGTTGTACTCTCTTCAACAATATTGAAGAGAACTTCATCTGCTAGGCATAACCTAATGGTACTGAGAGCTCGGGCATCCAAGTCCTCCCAGTCCGAATCTATCATGCTTGCAGGTTTTTTCTTCACCCCATATAAAGCTTTTTGCAACCCTTGTTGCACCAGCAAGTCCCTAACTTTAAGTTTCCACAATGTGAAATTGTTCTTCCCGGTGAACTTCTCCACCTTCAACTTTGCATTCGTCATTTTGGCCATTTATTCCTACAAATCTTCTTGTTTTTCCCTTCTTTCTTAAATTTCCAACTAGGGTTTAAAAAAAAAAAAAAAACTTATTTCTTCATCCAGGGTTTCCTTCTGTTTCCAACTTCCAATCAGTTTATTATAAAACTAATTCTTGCAAATATAAAAAATAAAAATAAAAATAAAATATATTCTGAAATTGATCAACAATTTTCTAGTTCACATTTCCAGAAACCTTCTTTAATTCCCTCTTCAAACAATTTGTTTTCTAAATCATTTCAACAAGTCTGATTTCTTAAGCAAAGATTTAGAATAACTCTGTTTTAAAAAAAATGTAAATCTCTTCTTAAACAGAAATTGTACCTAAATTTCTTAGGAATACGGCCCTTCCACCACAGTTTTTATGACTGGTCTTCGTATTTTAAAAAAAATTGGTTGAGACTTCAATGAATAAAAGCACGAGTGTTATTTCTTTCTTTTTTCTACATGACAGGTTTGATGGCTCGACAAAAATCAGTTGCAGACTCCTTGATGGCGGTTATGCTTTCAGACCCTCCTGCAATGGCGGCTTGACTCCTCTTTCAAGCGGCTATGCTTTCAGAGCCTCCTGCAATGGCAACTTGATTCCTCTTTCAAATTGACTACATGATCTTCTACAGCACTGGCGGCATTTATGTGAAGACCTAGTCTAGGACTTCTAACTAAACCAATATATCATTGAAATTAAACACAACATGAAGGAGAATAACATATTTCTATCTCAACATTTATTTGATGATAATATATAAGTAAAATTTATTTACAACATATTAAAAAAATTCATTTCCTTTTTATTTCAACATTTTATATAAGTAATTAGCAATAGAAGAATACCTGTATCACTAGCTTGGTGGAGATACTCCTAATTTTTGTTGAGATGCTCCTGCTGGGCTACCCGACTAGATTTACCTCCCAGCCAACTAGGATTGATTTCCTAGCCCAGAGAACCTCCACAGGCTCCTTAGCCCTCCAAGCCCAAGTCCAACCAGTTGTAGTGTGTCCAAGTGGGAATCAACACCCTCGAACTCCAAACAAGACCAAGAATCCTCCTCAATGCCAAAATAAGACCAAGAATCCTCCACAAGACCAAAATCCTCCACAAGGCCAAACAAGACCAAAATCCCCCACCATGCCAAACAAGACCAAAATCCCCCCTCTTTCTCTCATCCTCCTTCTCTTTTATATATTTTCCTCTCATCCACTTTAACTACTTGCCATTAATTTCATGACTACCCCCCCCACCATCCTTATCATTTATTAACATTGACTTTCCTACCATATATAGATATTTTATTCAAAAATAAATGGGAGAAGACCAAAATGTAAATTGAGATGACATATTGGATGTACAAAATCTAGATATTCGATTTTATAATTAAATGAGGGAAGGCCATACCTTATCTACAAGTTAAATTGAGATGACATATTGGATATACAAAATCTAGATATTTTATTTTAGAATTAAATGAGGGAAGGCCATATCTTATCTACAAGATAAATTGAGATGACATATTAGATGTACAAAATCCAGATATTTGGTTTTAGAATTAAATGAGGGTAGGCCATACCTTATCTACAAGTTAAATTGAGATGAAATATTGGATGTACAAAATCTAGATATTTGATTTTAGAATTAAATGAGGGAAGACCATACCTCATCTAAGATTCGATTTGAGAAGACATATTAGAAATGAAATAAATAATAAAGGTCATACCAGTAAAAATAAAATAAAATTACAATTTCACAAGTGTAGATATTACTCAAAGATTATAATTCATTATTTACAGATTAATTAAAAACTAATCAAAATTTTCCTTATGGGATCAAGTGGGGAATTACATACACCCCTCCTTCAGAAAACTTCGTCCCGAAGTTAGAGTGAAAATGACAGAATGATTTTATAAGGCATAACAAAATAGAGATAGATATAGTAGTCAAATTAAGTCAAGCAATGATACCACCTCCATCAAGAGTCTCCAATCTAACTTATAACATCCTATCCTTCCTAACCTACTTCCACCCCCATCTTATCCGTCCTCTGCTACAATATACTATGGCATCTGCTATACCGATATAACCAATGATAAAACCAATATGGCGGAAGCGTCGACTATATCGACCTAACTTCTCTAGCAGGCAACTGGCAATCGCCATCACACATCTAGGGGAGCGTGTCCATCACTGCCCTCCCACGATTCTAGGCTTGGAGGTTACACGGTGGGAATACCTCCACCCCTCCTCAAAACTAGGGTCAACACCCTAATATGGACCACACTACGAAGCTGGTTGGATACTTGTCATCGAATAATCCAGTCAGGTATTCATGTCACCTGCCATTTATACTTTACCCATGTCATAATAGTGCATATCAAGTAGAAACAAAATGTAATAAATCAATGTATATCATACGATTCCTCATTGGATGTCTCAACATTATCCAATCACATGTGTAGATCTTGGTTATCATATAGTTCTTTCTAATCTACAGGTTATTTCTCATCCATGCAACAAAATATATATATACAAGTGATCATCATCATCATGTTATTAAGTCTGGTATTCACATACCCACTTTATAATTAATATTAGTATACTAGAAGTAAATCTTACATGGGATAGATCATAACTTCAATAATTCATTTGCTAGATACATCATATCCCTTTAATCTATACATCAACATCATTAAATCAGATAATCCGTACACTAGATAAATCATATCGGAGTAAGTCATACATCAAGTAAATCACACATCAATAAGTGAGACGTCAAATATTTTAATCAACAATACCTATTAATCCATTAAATGGTTTATATAAGTAGTTTCATTTGTTCCACTAAATCGCATTAATATTACATAGCATTCATAAATAAAACAACATGAAACTATAATTAGATTATTATCATAGGCATCTATCTAAGTCAAAATGACATCACAGATGCTCAAAAAGTGAGGGGTAGTCACAACATATAGTCTTTGCATCATCCCAAGTAATAAATCCTGAGTTATACTTATCCCACTAGATATTATGAGTAATATGCATGGTATTATAGAGAATTTATGTTATGTGATGGAAATTTTTATTTATGAATAGGTTATTTAGTTCCTAATTTCAAAGACTTAATGTATTTTGGACCTATATACTTCATGTTTTTTAGACTCCATTGACGAAGTGTCACAATGATTGTTTCAGAAATATTTTATATGTAAAATATTATGCTAACTCTAGGATAAAGAAATCTTGAAAAGTAAAGCTAGTAACAATGAGAGTATCGCAACTATATATATTTACATATTCACATATTAGATTGACACTTTCACAAATGACCACTAGGTTAAGAGCTTGAGTGTTTTCTTAATAAGTAAACACTATATGCAAAACACAACTAGGTATTGTGGAGTGAAGCACAATTGAACATTGAAAAGTAAGAAATATTTTCCATGAATTTCGAGATTCGATGAATCACAATAAAACAATTTTAATATTTTCAAAGCATACCCTTTGTAATGATTGTGAAGTGGATTATAATTAGAGATTAATATGTGAACAACTATGAAAATAATATTCATGAACTTACATGATTGTAAGAGTTTGTGAATTCTCTTTCTTAATATTTTAAATTCTGGTTTTTATAGGGTTTCCATTGTCATTTACATTCCATAAATCACTTGCATCAGTTACTAATCATTTGCATTTATGGATGCAATAATTGGCATTATTTGGACCTTGTCAAAATAGTAATTACCAACACTCTCAATGGATCGTCATAACTTCTCACTCCATCCAACTTGAATATCTAGTTCACTCTCTTCTTTTTTGTTTTTAACTTATTATTGTCTCCTCTAGGGATTTTAACACTATATTGGTATCCTTCTCGTTGAATTATAATGCATGAATTAATGCAATTTAAACCATGTTTTTATCACAACTAAAACATGATTTCTCAAGGATTCCATTAGAAGATATGTACATAGAATGAACATAGATACAATGCGGCCTTATTTAGTTTTATTGTATAGTTGAGGTGGATGTTTCTATTTATAACATCTAATAAACTAACTAGACATTGGTAGAAATTTCTTCCACTTACTACTAAGAACGTTGAGGATTATTTTATTTATTATTATTATTATTATTATTATTTTATTATTATTTTATTTTATTTTAATTTTTTTAGTTTTGACTTGCCTCTAAACAATGATTGCTAACCCAAGGAACACAACCACTTTGGTGCAATACAAAACCTTTTTTTTTTACTTTCCTAATGAGGTGTATTAGTTTCATAAATACCTTTTTCGCAGCCATATCTTATGGACAACCCAATATGCAATTATGTATGTAACAGACTTAGTTTCCTTTTGAAATAATTTCGTGTGTAATATATATGTCAGTATATTGGACAACCAATAATGTCCATAGTAATGGAAATCATGTAGCCTTTATACACACATGAATTATAAATAACATAACGTAATATCAATGCATGGCCGAAATAACAAAGTAAACACTTATCTTAATCAAGACCATCGATAGAAGTTGTTTGAATTGGAGTTATTCCATACTCAACCATAGTTTTCCAACATAAGCACCATCTCAAAGTCAGGATGTGAAGTGACAAGGGTGAAAGGTGAAGTGGGTAATCAAGTCGATAAATTATGTCTATCATCCCTTGACATGAGTTACTTTTTGGTCCCCCTTGCTAACCATTTAATATTTATATCAAGTCAATTCCACACAATTTTATAGATTGATTGTGGCATCACATTTTCTAAATCAATTTATTTGTCTTCTAGGAATTTTATTTATTTATTTCATTTGTTGTATTTCCCTTTATTAATGTCACCTTGAAAAGATCATGATTCTTCTATTGTATGTCATGTTGTCCTTCAGAGACTGAACTTATGATCACATATTTAATCTTTTCTCATAATTAGTCCATCTCTAGTCCATTTTGTTACTATTTCTTTTAGATTCTTGTTTTATAGAATGCTACCCACCTTCCTATACTTCAATAACATAATCCTTATTAGGATCACTCATGGTTTTTTTTTTCAATCTTATTTAATCAATGATATAGAACTCAACTTCTATTTCCATTTAACTAAGTTTCAACACTTTGTTCATGATGCTCATACTTATTCATATAAATTGTCATCTCTTTTCTTTTGTCTCTTTAGTACTCTTTATTACACCTACCTTCTTATCTATAGTGATTATTACTATCCTATAATGTGCCACATAATTGCCATATTGATGCTTATTGTTATAAGATGTTAATAACTATCTTGAGAAGTTTGTATACTTTGTTGGTATCATCTGTCACAAATTGAACCTTGTGGTCAAAGAAATTTTATGCATCATGTATGAAGAATTACGTAAACTAACAATCCAACCTAAATTTTTGCTTTCATTTCAACAACTTCACATTCATTGATGATACAAATACATTGTTTTTCCGGTATCTGTAAGCATGCATGAATCACTCATGAATTCCATTCTCTTTCAAATTTTCTAAGATAATTATGTTTTAAACCAAGGGAGAGTTTTCATCTAACAGCCAATGAAAATTTCATTCCTTAATAAACAATATGATTTTCCTTCCCTAACTCTTTTGTTCTCACACCAATTCTCCTTGGGAAATTATTTTCGTCATTGCAAATATAATATAAGTTGTCATCACCCAAGGTATGAATTAATATATTGTATTCATTTTTCATAACTTTCTATACAATTATCAATTCCCTACTCCTTACTAGGGCAAAACAAAGATGAAGGGCATTCATTTCTTCAAACGCTTACAACACTAGTGTTGAACGAATCTACATTTTTCCAAGCTAATCTCATTGATATATAAGGAAAATGTAACACTCATAATACCACTACAACTATGACAACTTTTTTTTATATATATAAGGATAAATGTATAGTTATTAAGGAGCATTCTCTATTTTAATTACTAAATGTGACCCTTTCTATCTAAACTTCCCATTCCTTGATAACATGATATTGCTTCCAATATAATATGTTTAAATTAGAGATAATATAGAGATAAAATCAAAATTTAGAAAATTTCTAACACTAGAGATAGCCTAACTCCAAGAATTTTGTGGAGAATTGAACCCATGACCTCTCATTAGCAATGTGCTTTTAAGGAGTGGAACTCAACTAATTGAACTAGCCCTATAAGATGTTTTCTTTTATTTTCCAACTAGTTATACATATTTCAAATATATTATGACTTTTTCATTTTTTTTGAACCATAAATACTATAGATATTACCAAAAGAAAATCTAAGTATTCATGGAATAAATCATGTTATCGAAAGATATCATAATTATTATGTAAGTCCATTTGTTATATATATATATATATCCTTTGGACCTTGTTAATGCATGATGTATATAGGCACAATTTTCAAGTCTAGGACTAAGTGAAACTTAAAAGTTGTAGTGCAGAAATCTAAGTCCAGCGATATGCTAGGCATTCACAGCGTATGGAACACCACTATTAATCAATGCATGTTATGCTTTTCATTTCCATATGAGAACACCCCAAAACAAGCCACCAAAGACAAGCAGCATAATGTAAGGTGTGAAACAGCTATGCATGGTACTACTTTATCAACTCTATTTTTCAAAAATGGAATTTATTAGCAGAATTGCCTCGCATTTATTCCAAGGTCAAGGGAAGGAAATATACTTCAAAGAAACAAAGGCATGAAGATAAAACAAATGAGCATGGTCAAAAGTAGAGCCAATATCAATGCAGAACCCAATTACAAAGCCATAATGGTGAAAGGTGCTATAAAGGTCCTTATTGTCAAGAGTAAAGACTATAGATCTACCTGAAATTGGCTATCGTAAAAATCCATATGAGAAATCTGAAGCTAGAAACTACAAAATAATGTATTTAAAAAGAAAAAAAAAAGCTTCTCCAGGGGGTGGAAGAAAAGCAAAAGAAATCTGATTTTTCTTTGATTCCTTCCCTAGTTTATCCATAACATATATATGAATGAGACCCTTGGTAAAATCCAAGAGTGAAAAGATGGATGATTACAAAATAAAATTGAAACCCTATGTTCTCTCCCTCCATTCATTTTTTGTGATTCTGAAGTGTAGTCCGCAATCACCATTTGGTTTTGGCTTCATGAAAGATGGGTTCAACAAATCTGTACTTTGGACAATATGTTCATCCCAGAATTTGACATATAGTGATCCACACAACACTCAGCAAGGAAAGATGAGTTTGACATGAATTACATGCTTTATAACACATACAGTGGCTTTGCTCTTTTGGGATGGAGTATCTATAATGAGATAGTAAATTGCCTTAATTACTTTTCTTTAGATTGATGCTACATTTGTTGTTCTTTATACTCAAAAATCAATGGAACAGATTGAAACTCCTATAGTATAGTCTCTTCATTGATAGGAAAAATATTTTATGCAAAGTTAATTATAATGTTCAATTTCCTTAGAATAGTCTCACCTTTTCTCCTGTTTTTTGTTCTCACAGTGAACTGGATAAAAAATATCTTTTAACCATAGGCCAAATGTTTCAAGCAACATATCGCTCCTGTGGGACCTACATTGCATGTTTGACCATACTTGTCACAGTATACTTTGGTCAATCTTAATTACATAGCACTTGGCTACCTCATCTTTCTTTTGGTTTGGATCATAGGCCGACAACTGGTGGAAAAGACAGAAACGTTTGTGGCTACCTCTACTGATTTATGTAATGCTAGTTTTTATCTTCACCTATGTTTTGAGCAGCTTCCCAATTGTGCAGATGTGGCTCTCTAGAAGCCCGCAAGTTCTTGATGTTCTCCAGGAGCTACCAACTCAAACGTACATTCCTATTGGGAGATCATTTTATTCTGGTGACCTGGGGGCAAAGAAGTCCCTTGGAGAGGTATTTGGAAGCTGGCGTGGGTTTTGCCAAAGTATAAGACCAACCCAAATGGGATTATTCCTCAATATTGATATGTCTTCAACTGCATTCATTGAACCATTACCTGTGGTTGATTTTGTTTCACGACTGTTGGGTAAGGATGTGAAAGCAGTACTTTTGTCTGACACTGATCATGTAAGGATTAAAAAGTCCTTAAGAGGTGTTCGAGTGGAGGTGACCCACAGGAAACAGATGCGTTGGAAATACCGGATTGTTACATTGACACAACAAGGTTAACCTTCCCCATGGATGAAAATTCAACTATGAAATTAGTAGTTCAATATTTTTGAGAGCATTATAATATTTCATTACAGCATACTCAACTTCCATGCCTCCAGGTTGGAAATCAGCAGAGGCCAAATTGCTTGCCAATGGAGGTTTGTAAAATAGTGGCAGGGCAACGATATTCAAAGAAGTTAATAACAGACAAATCACTGCATTGCTAAGGGTTACATGCCAGCGGCCTCAAGATAGGGAGAATGCTATATTGCAGAAATTATATCAAAATGCATATAATAAGGACCCTTACGCAAAAGAATTTGGCATCAAGATCAGTGATAGGATTACCTCTGTAGAAGCACGAATTTTTCCTCCTCCTCAGCTTAAATATCATGATTCTGGCAAGGAGAAGGAATGCCAACCCAATATCATGATTCTGGCAAGGAGAAGTAATGCCAACCCAAGGAGGGGAAGTGGAACATGCTCAATAAGAAAATGGTAGAAGGGGGCAAAGTAAATTACCGGGCTTGTATCAACTTTCCAGTTTCACGTTTTCTGGAGAATCTTGCTGGTAGATTTTGTCAGGAGCTTGCTCAAATGTGGCAAACATCTGGCATGGAATTCAACCACATTCTATATTTCCATTGCAATGAATGACTAAATGAATGAATGCGACCCCATCTCCACCTACGAAACTTCTGAGACATTAAAACCCATTTTTCCTCCCAATTTTATCCTCAAACGAGGAGATTTCTACGAATTGCTCCTGCATTTTTCAGAGACGACAGAAATGGCTGCCCAGAATTGGAAGTTTCGAAAGCATTGGAATGGGACCTTCAATTTTGACCCACAAGAGCCTGAAGCTTCATCGTCGGACTCCGACACCTGTGGGTCATCGCATGCCAGTGGCTGGGAAGCTGCAAGCAGCTCAACTCCCTCGCCCAAAAGAAGACAATTAGAGAGACCCAGAAGGGATCTACAAGGGAATCCATGGAGGTACTATGAGGCGAGCTGGGGAAAGGGTGTATTTTGGTTGGGATTCATCGTCTTCTTCAGGGGCAGAGGATAATAATAGCAATATGACGACTGCATCAGAGCTCTTGTATCAGAGGCGGTCGCGTGTCGGACGCAGTGCAGAATTTAATGTCTGCGTATCTGAAGGGCAAGAAATTTCTTCTAATTTTAGACAACACGTGGGAAGAAATCAATGGATTGGGCCCGACATTTGGCAATTACAAAGGAAGTAAAATAGTATTCTCTGGTATTCATATCGTAGTGGTACTAGAGGAGGAAATGAAACCAGACGAATCCATGCAAATGCAAATGCAACCCCTATCCAGCGATGAAGGTTGGGAGATGTTCTGTAAAGTAGCTTTCAAAGGCCTCCATGTTCCGCAGGATATAGAGCATATTGCTAGAGAAATTGTGCGCAATTGTAAGGGTTTTCCCTTAACCATAAAAGTAATCACCACCACTATGATTGGCAACACGGCTGTAAGTGACCGGAATATTGTCTTAAGTCAGAAGATTGCAATGCAAAGAAGGTCGGTTTTAGTGAAATTTCCAGAGATTTTACAACATTTTGCCCGATGGTAACATGAAGAGTGTTTTCTGTATTGTATAGAGAAGGTTGAGGCCGAGCTCTAATAGTCATTTGCGTTGTTTTCATTACAGTGACCACTATGATCCCAATTACCACCATTATTATCACTGCCATGGCTCTCTGCGCTTCAAAAAGTTTCTTCAACGAGTTGCTGAAATGGTCTGGCCCCTTGCGCAACTGAAATGGAGTGGCAAACCACTAAACACACTAATTTGGGCTATGGTTTAAAAGTAAAATTATTATTATTATTATTATTATTTTTCTTTTTTTTTTCTTTTTTATAAGGAATAAAACCTCTGAATTCATCTAAATTAGATAATGACTTGCGAATTTAACATTAAGCTTCATTCATGTTGGAAAAGTAAATTTTATATTATTTTGAACATCTGTGTAGGTAGGAATGAGCACTTGTTTTTAGTATATAAATATAGTAGTGATCAAATATTTGGTATTAATCTAGGAATAAGTTTTAACACTTCAACTTATGTAATAGACTTCAACAAATATGCATGCTAGGGCTCATAGGCCTCAAGGGCTGCAACTTAGCTCTGATACCAAATGTGAAGACCCAGTCTAGGACTTCTAACTAAACCAATATATCACTGAAATTAAACACAACATGAAGGAGAATAACATATTTCGATCTCAACAAGTATTTATTTCAGCATTTTATATAAGTAATTAGAAATCGAAGAATACCTGTATCACTAGCTTGGTTGAGATGATCCTGATTTTTGTTGAGATGCTCCTACTGGGCTACCCGACTAGATTTACCTCCCAGCCAACTAGGTTTGATTTCCTAGCCCTGGGAACCTCCACAGGCTCCTTAGCCCTCCGAGCCCAAGTCCAACCAGCTATAGTGTGTCCGAGTGGGAATCAACACCCTCCAACTCCAAACAAGACCAAGAATCCTCCACAAGGCCAAAACAAGACCAAAATCCTCCACAACGCCAAACAAGACCAAAATCCCCCACCATGCCAAACAAGACCAAAATCTCCACTCTTCCTCTCATCCTCCTTCCCTTTTATATCTTTTCCTCTCATCCACTTCAACTACTTGCCATTAATTTCATGACTACCCCCCCTCCCCCATCCTCCTCATTTATTAACATTGACTTTCCTACCATATATAGATATTTTATTCAAAAATAAATGGGAGAAGACCAAAATGTAAATTGAGATGCCATATTAGATGTACAAAATCTAGATATTTGATTTTAGAATTAAATGAGGGAAGGCCATACCTTATCTACAAGTTAAATTGAGATGACATATTGGATGTACAAAATATAGATATTTGATTTTAGAATTAAATGAGGGAAGTTCATACCTTATCTACAAGTTAAATTGAGATGACATATTGGATGTACAAAATCTAGATATTTGATTTTAGAATTAAATGAGGGTAGAACATACCTTATCTACAAGTTAAATTGAGATGAGATATTGGATGTACAAAATCTAGATATTTGATTTTAGAATTAAATAAGGGAAGACCATACCTCATCTAAGATTTGATTTGAGAAGACATATTAGAAATGAAATAAATAATAAAGGTCATACCAATAAAAATAAAATAAAATTACAATTTCACAAGTATATATATTACTCAAAGATTATAATTCATTATTTACAGATTAATTAAAAGATAATCAAAATTTTCCTTATGGGATCAAGTGGGCATTACAATTTAAATATGCACAGGCTATCACTCCTATCTGGCGGCATCATGCGAGCAGATCTTCTCCCCTTTTTAATTTTTTCGACGGTGGACAGAGCAGAAGGTTTGGACGACTCTTTCTTCTCTGATAGACGTCCTCCTCCAACTGCGGCCTCCGCTCCAGCGTGCTCCATTCTAACTAATCTTCCTCACACAACCTCCAGTTGGAAAACAAAGAAAAATTTGACAGTGATGGATTGCAGCTTGATTATGGCTCTGATACCAATTATTAGGATCGAGAATACATAAAACAAGAAAGAAAAGTATGTAAACTGAATAAAATTGAATCAATTACACATATACAAGTACGCACATAAATTTACATGTTAAAAATTTGACAGGGTGTCAAGGAAGCCTCCACAGGGCAATGGATTGGAAACTTTGTTAATCAAGAATGATTCTCCTCAAGTTCCAAGCCTCTCAGGCCATCCCAATTTAACATGGGCTACTTCGTTACATAACTGCCTCTTTGTTATAAAACCCATTGTCTGGTAAATTCCATTAATTACAATTAGTTGTCATATTTCAACACTAAAATGAGCCAACTTAGACAAAGCATTATATTTCAACCAAACCATTATGTAGCTAACCTTTAACCGTTGCCATACTAGGTATGTCTATTGTACAAACCAGGCTAACCATTGACATCATAACTTGTTTAAATAGGCTTCACAACAAACATTTCCAAGTCCAAAATCCAAACATAACAAGCTTAGATTTTGTCTCCCATTGTTGTTTAGGGTTGTGCTGGATGAAAATCAACTATTGTTTTTGTGCCCATTCTTCCTTCTCTCGGGTACCTGATCCTTGGTTGAAGAAGCAATTTTGTAGCTAAATGATTTCTCAAACTGGTGAATTGGCGAGTATGTTGGTAATTCAGTATACAACATGTTCCATTGTGCTTACCATTGTCACCTAAGATTGATTTCAGAGTAACCAGCATTAGAAGTTATAGCAATATGGGGCTGATATTTTTAATGCAAAGGTGCATGCATATTCTTTTCTAAACCCTGTTTTTGGGTATGGGTAACAATTTTTTTGCACCGAGAAAAGTGAGTTTCTCCCTACAACCAAATGTGTAATGTAATATAAGTCCAATAAACTAAAATAAAATAAAAATTAAGGTTATATTGTAAAAGTGAAAAAAAAATCATAAAAAAAAACTAACATGAAAATTTACAACTATCGTGAATGCTAACTACCCCAAGCGGCTTCCATTCCCATACAACCAATTTAAAGAAGGGTTATCAAATATTTCACAATCTGAATTAGATCCTCCCACCATATATTTTTCTCTCTTGTATTGTGGTGAGTGTGCGAGTAGCTCACTTTTGTTTCTTGTACAAGGTTTTCTAGTGCTTTTTACATAAGTTTGAGATTTTCAATCTCATCTCTTTGTTGTTTATCTTGGGCCAATCCTTGAAATTAAAAAGGTTTTGGGTTCAATATTTATTTGGTGCATGGATGACAATTTTATTGAATCTCGTAAGAACACTAATTTTTATTGTGTTCATGCTCTTACTACTTTAGTCATATAGTCGTCAGAAAATTCTCTTAGACCTTTGAATTATGACAATGTAAGAAAGGAAATTATTGTTTTTTACATGATTCAGCTAGTGTATAAGATTACATTTATTGTTGAATTGGATAGTTTACACAATACTAGGATTAGAATGCAATGCAACAACTTATGGTTAGCTTAGATGAACTACTTTACAAGTTTTCGATCAATGTCACGGGACCATGCGTAAGTCCCTAAGTCATCTTCTCACTTTTGTCATTTCTTGAATTTGGACAAATAACACATGAATTGTTTAGAAGTGGTTAAAATCGTAATAAGGATAATTGTCAATTCAAAGTTTAGTATGGCCTATTAAGCTCTCACATTTAACATGCATTTACCACCTCTAGGGACTATGGGTAGCATGCAGTCAACACACTCGACACATTAATTTTTTCCCATGTGTTTCTATTCTTAGCTTCCTCAGCTTTCGACATTCCTTATTGCTAGTATTAATTTTGATAGGTTAAGCTCGCTTGTCCATTGTCTTTGGTGTGGCTTCGTCATTGTGGGCCCTATTGCTTAGATCATCATTCTCTCCAGGCTGGCTTTCCCCTGCTTACATCATCATTTCTTACATAGGTCATGTATCATCTAGCATATCTTGTTTAACGTTATTATTATATATAAACAATTACGTTATTATTTTGACATATATATTATTATTATTATTATTATTATTATTATTTTTAAAAAGTAATGTCACATGATAGGCTATTTATAACACTATTAAATTAGTTGTATGGTGAATCCCTTACTCGTTATAGTTTAATAAGTTTTGAATAGAATAAAATCATTGTTTTGTGGTTGTCTTGGTTTACTATTTTGGGAAATAGTAATTTTTTTTTATTAGATGGTTAAATATGTAAGTTTTTAACTAAAGTAAAAAATATTGAATGTTTGGTTTATAGATTAATATTCTCAAGTTTATTAATTAAATTATATAAATAAACAAAAAATTGAGGGGTAGAATCAGAAAAATGGCACCAAGTTATGTCGATGGGACAAGTTAGAGGGGATCACTTTGATGGGTGCTTTGCTACTACCTAGAGAGTTGCTAGGCTCTGGAGTGAGGTTGATTTGGTCTTAAAAAAATTTAGAGGCATCAGTCTCTTAAATAAACTTGACCTTGTGATAGAGTTGAGGTTGTGCCAACAGTTGTGGTTTTGGGCACCTAGTTTTGGTGATTAATGGTATTGAGCTCATGGTATTACATGTAGTTGAAGCAGTTAAAAGGCTTGTGTATTCTCTATTGTATTGAGCCATGGTTGAGAGGTGAAATCTCAGGGTGTTTGTCAGCTTGGCTGTGTTTTAGCCAAGGACAATAACAGATCTATTGTTGGTTGGTTTTGTTCCCCAATTGGGGTTCTCTAGATAAACCATGGTGTACATGGTTTGAATATTGCTTCTATGAGTATTAGATTCTATGTCATAACCGATCCCAGAGACAACGACCTTGTAAATCCCAAGCCTGGCACACTCCATCAGGTTTTCATTCAGAGCGAGCCTCTGTAGATTATCTTCTAGAGGGAAATGGTCATCATGCTAAAAAATAAATGAAAATATTCTGCCCATGGAGGACGCAACGGAAGCATTGGCGAAGTCAAAAGAAAACACAAGGGAGAAGAGAAATAAAGAAAGAAAATAGAGCAAGAAAGAAATAAAATTCAAAGGGGAATAACACGGAAACATTATAGTTCGATTGGACAATGTGGAGTATTACATTTAAAATTTCAAAATTGTGAAGTTATTGATTGATGGATTTTCTGTTGATTTCCATAGTGGTGGATATTCTCTTCTTGTTCTCTTCAAACTGCTTATAAGACACCAATTCCATGAAGAATTAGGGCGTAACTTAAGATGAGAACATACATAAAGCGATTCACTTGAGCAGTGAAAGCTTAGGGTGTTGGCCGACTTGGCTATGTTTTAGCCAAGGACAATAATAGATCTATTGTTGGTTGGTTTTTTCCCCAATTGGGGTTTTCCAGATAAATAATGGTGTACATGGTTTGAATACTGTTGATATGCATATTTATTTCTCTCTTATTATTCTTTGAATGAATAACGCAGTCCATGGATTTAATGCACAAATGAATCTCTCCATCACAATGGGAATTTTCTCATCATTGTTATCCAATGAAGCTCTTCCTAGCGATGTCTTCATATGCGAGTAGAGGTCGATTGTTTTCATGTATTTTTTTTTCTACCATGGGTATGACTAGTATCAAGGACCTAGGAAGCAACTTCCTTTGTAATTTCGATATTGAAAAATCCACCTTGTTCCCCGAAAATGTTTCTTTCCACTTCCACGATCTCAACTTAAATAACAGGGATATTTGGGAGTGGAATAGGTTGGTCGAGGCTTTGGCCCACTAGCTAGAATAACACCCCCCATGGGATTTATAATAGGCTACCCCTATATGACATCTAGGCCTCTATCGTGGCATGGCTAATGAACAAAAATAAGAGTGGGACTATAAGTAAGATGGGAGGACAACAAGGGTGGTGAAGTGGCTGAGGAGGGACTAAATAAAACCCATAAGAACACCTATAGAAAATTGATGGAATTGGAGGGGCGCCTTAAGTCTAGGACGAGAACCTCTATGGCATTCACAACAGAGAGAGGGAAGAATATGGAAAAGCTTCAACTAAAGGGGACAACTCTAAAATCACATGTAGTGCCAACCCAATCCTCATATTGTTACAAAGGGAAAAAATCGAAACAAGTAGCAACCCAAACAATAGATCTTGGAGGTCACACTATTGATCTTGACCATTCACACAATGAAAGTGATTCATCAACATATTATAGCTTCTGGCTAATTCAATAAATTTAACAACCTGCAATAGCTTATTTATTAGCCTCTTCTCGATCCAAATTCAACAAAAAAAATCTAGCAAACTTAGCAACCTGCAATTTAAGAATAGAGAGAAATAAACGAAATGGTTAAAGAACATATTACAAAGAGAAAAAAGAAAAGGTATTCGTCAACATATTATAGCTTCTAGTTAATTCAGTAAATTTAACAACCTGCAATAGCTTGTATATTAACTTCTTCTCAATCCAAATTCAACAAAAAATCTGGAAAACTTAACAACCTGCAATTTAAGAATAGAGAGAAACAAGCAAAATGGTTAAAGAACATATTAAAGAGAGAAACACGCAAAGTGATTTGTCAACATATTATAGCTTCAACCAGAGTCATGAAATCAATTCCAGGTATGTAGATAATTTACTTTGTACAGACATGTAGTTTAGTTTCTTAGTTATATTGTTAATTATATTGCTAATTTAGTTTTTTAGATATATTGTTAATTAAAATGAAAAATTCAAATATAAATAGATTGCATTGGTAAATGTTGAAAAGTCGACAAGAAATGTGTCTAATTTAATTTTCCCTTAATTAAATTGGAAAATAAATTGTAATCTTATCTCATAATCACTTGTAATAGTTAACTGAGTGTGATAAACTTAGTTAGCTCAAGGAATTCGAGTTGAGGATGGTTGGTGAGGCATACAGAGTGATTCTATTTGTTTTTTAGTCCAAGTTGTAGTTAGTGCATTATTTTAATGCATGAGAAATCAGTTAACTCAATTAATTGAGTTAAAATCAGTTTAACTAGTTGTAACTGATTGTTGCACTAGTGAGAGGTCAAGTGAATTAAATCAAATTTTATTCACATGCAGTGATCTGTCAAGTAACTAATGATTTACTATTAATAGTTGCATGCATGTCAGTTCTGATAAAGACCCAGTTGAGACAGAGGTTAAAGGGATGTTAACTATCAGTTGTATTATTAGAAAACCGCCTGCATGCAGTAATACACCCATAGGATTGCCCATGAGCATTGCGCAATTTTGGAAGGCTGAAATTCCTAAAGAATAGGGATTTCATTCCACATGAATTGTGCAAGCAAGGCAGGCTGAACAGAGGCAGGAAATTGGCTAAGTGTTAGTCAATTTTGTTTGGATCAGTGTGAGACAGTTGTGAGAGTGCAGCAGACTCTTTTATGAAGAGTGCATTGTAATTGTTTCATGATTCCTTGGTTGAATATACAATAGAAGATAGAGGGGTTTTGAGCAGCAAGCTTTCCCACGGAAAATATCTTTCTTGTGATTTGATTTGATTATTTCCTTGCTTGGTGTGATTTGGCGATCGTGTTTATTTTCCGCAATTGATTTGTAGAAGGATTCAGTATCTTGGTTTAGCAAATCGCATGATCGGATTGAATCCATTGGTATACATAATGTTTGTATAGTTTCTACATGATATCAGAATGCAGGAAATCACTATAGTGAAAAAGAAATTGAGTTTGTGTTGAATAGCATTCAAATTTGCAAAAATATTCTTTGGTGTGACAAGTGGATCAGGATGGCTTTCAATGGCTTAAGATTGGAATATGCACTCGAGGGTAGTTCTAATCATATTGCATGGAAATACAGAATGGAGGCAATTCTTGAGGACAACGAGTTGAAAGAATTCATTGATAATGATATTCCCTAGCTCGTAGCAGCAGACATCGCTCTTCTTGATGCTTGGAAAAATAAGGTTGCAAAGGCGAGGAGGATCTTATTAGAGGGAGTTTGAGATCACATTGTCTTGAGTCTCCATGGAAAATTGAATCCATATGCAATGAGGAAGGCTTTGACAGATCTATTTCAAAGTAGCCATGACCACAGAAAATTGGTACTAAAGGACAAGCTTACAAAAATCAAAATGGAGAAAGGCACCACTATTCCGAAATATTTAACCAAGTTCATCCAATGTCGAGATGACCTTGGGAGTGTCAGAATTACTGTAGCGAATGATGACTTGGTGAGCCTAGCACTTTTAGGCCTTCCCAAGAGTTGGCATATTTATTAGGACTATGTCAATGGGAGGGAGAAGCTACCAGATTGGGAGCGACTTTGGTTGGATTTGGTACAAGAAGAATTTAGGCGGAATACCAGGGATGGATCCTCATCCATCCAAGGCAGATGATGAGGAAAATTGTGCCTTGTATGGTAAGGCAAAGAAGGGGAAGGGAGAGAAATCCTATTCCAAATCTGAGACTAGAAAAGAAGGCAAGAAGTGTGACATGTCCAGAGTGAAATGTTTTCACTGTCACGAACATGGACATTATGGTGACTAATTTTCCACAGAAGAAGAAAAAAAACAAGAAGGCTTTAGGATCTGCAGTGGGTGAATATTTGGCTTCACAATTCGAGTTGGAATTCTCACTCATCGCATGCATGGTGTCTAGTGTGATGGGATTAGTGTGGTACTTGGATAGTGGTGCATCTTTCCACATGACGGGAGACAAAGAAATTTTTAGTAGCTTGGAGGAGAAGGATCTTCAGATGCATATTGAAATGGGTGATGATGGGAGGTATAACACTACCGGGATTGGTATAGTTACTTTCCAGAGACAGTCAGGTAAACCTTTCTTATTAAAATATTTCATGCATGTACCAGGCTTGAAAAATAATTTATTTTATGTTGCTATGTTGGAGGATAGAGGATATGATGTGGTTTTTAGTGAAGGGAAAGCATTCCTTCGTCACAAAGCCACAGGAAAAGTCAAGAAGATTGGGATTCGTGTGAAGAATCTCTACAAACTTGATGTAGATGGATGTGCAACATTGATGGCTAAAGAAAATAGAGTGGTGAGTCAGGATGAGGGTGAGTTATGGGCCATCTACACCACAGTGCTTTGAATGTCATGCAGAAAATTTCTATGGGGCTTCCAAAGGGTACTCTTGCACAGATAGACACATGTAAGGGATGTACCATGGGGAAGTATGTAAAAGCCACTTTTCACGATAAGGAGAACCGAGTAGCGGAAATCCTTCAGAGAGTTCACTCAAATGTGTGTGGACCATTCTCTACAACTTATACAAAAAATCATATGTATTATGTGATTTTTGTTGATGATTTTTCTAGAAAGTGTTGGATCTACTTCATGCGGAAGAAAGATCATACATTCTCAAAATTTTGTGAGTTCAAAGAACTGTTTGAGAAAGATATAGGAAAGCATGTGAAGGCTCTGAGGAGAGACAATGGTGGTGAGTACATCTCCAATGAATTCAAGAACTTTTGTGCTAAAGAAGGAATTCAGAGAGAGTTGATTGCACCTCATAACCCATAATAGAATGGGGTCGCAGAAAGAAAGAACAAAACAATTGTGGGTGTGGCACGAGCGATGTTACATGATCATGGCCTACTGCTGCATCCATGGGCATAGGCATGCAACATAGCAGTATTTGTGCAGAACCGTAGTCCTCATCGGATACTTGGCATGAGTACACCAGAAGAGGCTTTTTCTGGTAAGAAACTTGATGTTTCATATTTTAAAATTTTTGGCTCGTTTGTCTATTTCCATGTGACCAAAGATTCCATAAAGAAGCTAGAACCAACAGCTAAGATTGGGATATTTGTGGGGTACACTGATACTCCCCACAACTATCGAGTGTATTTTCCGAACATCAGGATAACTATTGTAAGACGGGATGTAAAATTTGATGAGGAGAAATCCATGTGATTGTCCCTTGAGAGGGAGCTTGATTTGGAAGGAAATCTTGCTTCCAAAGGATGAACCTCAAGATGTGGAGGAGCCACATGCGGAGGATCATGGAGTGGTAGAAAACACCCATGCAGAGCCATCCACCAGACATGGTAGAAGGCGCACCACAGAAGCTGACAGATTGAGACTTGATGTGGAAGAACATGTAGGAGCACCTACATCACTGCACAGATAGAGACAGTCTCCAAACATGTTTACTGGATACATGGCTCTTATGAGCAAGTGTATTGTGATAGAACCATCCTCTTTTGAGGAAGCAGTGTAGCAACCAATTTGGGTTGATGCCATGGTTGAGGAGTATGACTCCATCGTCAGGAACAGTGCATGGGAAGTTGTCCCAAGACCATTCATGAAATCAATGGTTGGATCTAGAAGGATCTATAAGGTGAAGCAGGCAGCAGATGGGAGTCTGGGGAAGTACAAGGCTATATTTGTAGCCCGGGGATTCTCACAAGTTGAGGGGATTGACTATGAAGAGACTTTTGCATTGGTTGTGAGGTACTCATCTATTAGATCTATCCTTGCACTCTTAGTACAGATGGGGTGGCAGATACATCATATGGATGTGAATACTGCATTTCTCAATGGATTTATTGAGGAAGAAGTGTACATTGAGCAGCAATAAGGTTTTGAGACCTTTGACAGTGAGTCGCATGTGTGCAGACTCAAGAGAGAATTGTATGGGCTGAAGCAATCACCTCGTGCTTAGTACACCAGGATTGAAAACTATTTCAACGGGTTGGGCTTCACAAAGAGTGAAGCAGATGTGAACATGTACTATATTGTGGTTTATGGTAAGATTTTGATTATCGTACTTTATGTTGATGATCTTATTTTGACAGGTGACAAGCAGCTCATAACTTCTTTCAAAGAGGATCTTGCAATAGAGTTTGATATGAAGGACATGGGACTCCTTCACTATTTTCTTGGTTTGGAAATATGGCAGTGGGATGGGGAGCTATTTGTTTCTCAAGGCAAGTATGCCAAAGAGATTCTAAGAAAGTTCCACATGGAGATTTTTAAACCCATGGAGACTCCTCTTGCAGGAAACTGGAGGAAGGAGGATGCTACTTCAGGTGAGGTAGTGGACGCTATTGTTTACAGGTAGCTTGTGGGTTCACTCATGTACTAGGTGAACACACAACCAGACATATGCTACACAGTTAACCAGCTTAGTCAAGCTATGGCTAAGCCAACCAAGCTCTTTTTGAAGGCGGGGAAGCATGTCTTGCGATATCTCAGGGGCACTACAGAGTATGGATTATGGTACAAAAAGACAGAGGGAGTGAAGCTTCAAGGCTTCACCGATGTAGATTGAGCAGGCAGTCCATTAGACAAGAAGAGCACATCAGGAGGGATCTTCAACATAGGATCGACAACAGTTTCTTGGTACAGCAAGAAGTAGAGATCAGTTGCACTCAGTTCAGCTAAGGCAGAGTACATGGCAGCCAGTCAGGCTGCATGTGAGGCCATCTGGATGAGGAAGATACTTGTTGGTTTGTTTGGTCGTCAGATGGATCCGACGATGATACATTTTGATAACCTGAGTTTCATAAAACTCTCGGTTAATCCGGTATTCCATGACAGGTCCAAGCATATAGACATCTGGTACCACCATCTCAGAGATTGTGTTCAAAGACGCATTATGTTACTTCAGTACATTCCCATGAAGGATCAGGATGTAGATATTATGATGAAGGCGCTCGCCAAGAGAAAAATTGTATACCATAGAGGCAAGATCGAGGTAGTTGATAATCCCTTTCTTGTTGAGAGGGGGTGTTGAAAATTCAACAAGAAATGTGTGCCTAATTTAATTTTCCCTTAATTAAATTGGACAATAAATTGCAATCTTATCTCATAATCACTTGTAATAGTTAACTGAGTGTGATAAACTCAGTTAGCTTATGGAATTTGAGTTGAGGGTGGTTGGTGAGGCATGCAAAGTGATTCTATTTTTTTTTTATTCCAAGTTGTAGTTAGTGCATTAGTTTAATGCATGAGAAATCAGTTAACTCAATTAATTGAGTTAAAATTAGTTTAACTAGTTGTAACTGATTGTTGCACTAGTGAGAGGTCAAGCGAATTAAATCAGATTTAATTCACATGTAGTGATATGTAAGTAATTGATGGTTTACTATTAATAGGTGCATGCATGTCAGTTCTGATAAATACCTAGTTGAGATAAAGGTTAAAGGGATGTTAACTATCAGTTGTATTATTAGCAAATTTCCCGCATGCAGTAATACTCCCATAGGATTTCCCATGAGCATTGTGCAATTTTGGAAGGCTAAAATTCCTAAAGAATAGGAATTGCATTCCACATGAATTGCGCAAGCAAGGCAAGCTTAACAGAGGCATGAAACTGGCTAAGTGTTGGTCGATTTTGTCCGGATTAGTGTGAGACAGTTGTGAGAGTGCAGCAGACTCTTGTGAGAAGAGCATTGCGTGTTTGAGGAGGAATGGTGTGATAGTCAAGTAACCCTTGAAGAATTTCATGCAAAACTACAAATGAGATAGCATGGTTCAATCAAACGTGAGAGAGACATTGCTTATGCTTTCTCCATCAGGTACCCAACTATGTTTAATGTACTAAAAGTCACTTGAAAATTCATTTGTACAAGTCCTTGATTAGATGCTCTATTTCTGGAAGATTTGATTTTAAATGTTGTGGTCAAATCCTTTGCACAAGACCTTAGATGTAGTTCTAGGACTACCAAGATAGGCTTAAGGTTTATTTTTAAAGGAACAATTATGGGTTTTGTGCTATTGGGATTCAACCAGATAGCAAATAATTGTAGCATGTTTCATTACACTTTATGTGGATAGTTTATTTGGGGTTTTGGTGGGGTGGGGAGATAGTTAGGTGCAAAGCATATACAATGGTTAGAATTTTATTCTCATTTTATTCTTGCTCAGTTTTTTCATGCATTGCAAATGGTTTCTTTCTCTATTTCTTATAGTAACAAGGGTTGATCAAAGTAGCAATTAGAAGTGAAAACCTTTTTATCTTGTTTGAGTTCTTGTTCTTTACATAGGACCTTCAAAATTGAAGCCACATTACCTTGGAAGTGAATGTTCCATATTTGAACAGTGCAACAAGTAAAGGAATTTCTTGTGAATAAGAAAAATGTGATGCTCTTGCAGAGCAAAAAGTATCATTATCACACTCTGAACCTCAAACTAAACCATGATCTAAGGGTGATATGACTATTTTGGAGGAAAATTAAAATATAGATCTGAATATCATTATAGAGGAATAGACAAGTACTCACTCAATTCTTTAGGGGATCACTCGGAACTCTAATTACTATCAAAGCTCTCTCAACAATTTTAAGATTTAAAATTGTAAATGGCTTCACATTACAAATTTCTTCATAGCACTGAAATTACATGTAGGCGAGGACTACCGCTACGCTAGTTTCCCTTGTTAAAACATCAAATCCATGAACTTAACAAGCTAACAAGCTAGTAAGTAAACAATCTTTTACTTTGATTTAAGAAGCTAGTAAGTAAACAAACTTTTTACAGCTTTGATTTAAATAAATTGATGTTGAGATTTAATAAGATTGTACATAAGGTGAAATATAGAGTCTTTATCTATAGATATAATAACTTAACAAAACGTGTACCAATGTGTTAGGACAAAATATTATTTTTTATTTTAAGATAATAATTGTGAATTTTTTTTTTAAATATACATTTTAAACTAAAATATTAAATTATAATAAATTTTCAGGGAAATCACATAAGAAATTATAAAACCTAAGCGTTTCGAACTACTAAATGTAGTTCATCATCAAAACATGGTGATCGTTTACTGATGTTTAATCAAAATATAAAATTTATGATTGATGAATTTAATCATATAATTATATTATCATTGTTTTATTCAGATTTATAAAGTTGCTAAGATTTATTAAATTTATATATATTTTTTCTTTATTAGTGAACATTATAACTTATCTATTAAATTAATATATTTATAAATATAATAATTTAATAAAATTATTTTGAAAATATATTTCTTTATATTTTTTTTAAGTATATGAAATTATCATCATTCAGCAAGACAAAACCACATTTTGTTATGTGTACAAAATTGCTATCACTTAGCAATACCGCAATACCACATTCTTGATGAAATTTAAGAGCTTTTCCTATGGATATATCTGAGTTTTTATCAAAATACAAAATTCGCGTCTTTAATAAATATCCATGTTATTAATTTTTTATCTTTTTATATAAAATTGTTATTAAAAATATATTTTATTTTTCCAAATTCTAACATTACATGTTTTTATTTTTTAACGAAGATTAACCAATTTAAAAAATAAAAATAAACGGGGACAACCAAATTCTTATCCCATATAGTGTTATTTATTAAACTAAAAAGTCAATTGAATGTAGTTTAGGTGGATGAGAAAAATGAAATGGTTATTAAGTTTTCAATTGGATGTAGTTTAGGTGGGTGTGAGAAATGAATTTGTTATTAATTTGTCAATTAGATGTAGCTTAGGTGAGTGAGTTAAATGTTGTTATTCTTCTCACTAATGTTAAAATTTCTCATATGACATGTTGAGTTCATAATGATTTAGATCTTTGTTGTTTGATAAACAACAATTTTTCTTCTTTTTGTTTGGTTTTTTAAAATTTTCTTTATCAATAAATGTTTCATTTTCTCTTTAATAAAATTTTTGGTATAAGAATTCTATAATTAAAATATATTCTTATTGTGCAAACTACTTTATGAGTTAACTTCTTATTTAAAACAACTTTCTTTTTGTTTGTCTCTAGCATTTCAATGGTTTATATTAATCATCCAATTTTAATTAATTTATTTAAAAAAAAAAAAAAATTAAAATATTAGATAGTAGAAAATGCTTCAACTTAAAAAAATATAACATTTTCACATATTGTACTTATTTCTAAATCTTATTTCTATGTTGTAATTATAGTCCCAATAAGGATTAATGAAAGTACATTGTTGTTATTGCCCATTGTTATTGTTCCCATAAATATTCAAGTATCTTTTAATTACAAGTTTTTGCTTGTCTAAACCCTTATCTATCAAAGAGTGATTGTTATTATAGTGATTGTTTTTATACTTGGGTCCTGGTATTATATATTAAGTTTTGCTGTTGCTTTTCTATTAGTTTGTGTTTTACCAAAAATCTATGTCCCTTATTTATAGTTTAATTTTGGGAATTCATTTTTGTTTTCTTTTATTATTATTTAATTTTATTTATTTGTAAGGTGATTAGTTAAAGTCTTATTATGGACTGTTTAGTAACTTCCATTTCTATTAGTTACTAATTTTTTGTTTTTAGTTTTATTCCATTTTTATTTAATTTTCTTATTTTGTTTCTCTCTATTATTTCCATTTTCATAAACTATAGTTTTTTCTCCATATTTTATTTAACATGACAAATTAAGGAAAATAAAATAAAATCAATCCAATAATTATTTTTTAGTTATATTACCTTTTTTTTTCCTATGATTTTTTTAAAGAGGAAAAAAATAATTAAAAATTATTTTTCATATATATATAAAGTTTATTACTTTTTAGTTATATTTTTTTTCTCTATATTTTCAATTCAAATTACATTAAACATAATTTTTTTCTTGTTTACATATAGCTTTAATAAGAATAATTAATAACTATTATAACAATTAGTTTTTAGTTTTAGAATCTTGTCAGCGTTTCTTTCATAATTTTATTAAGAAAGTTTTATTGATGTATACTTACTAATTTTTAAGATCTAGTGTTTTATTTAAGCATAGTTTTATAATTTCTCCTCTTATTTACAGTATTCAAGAAAAGAAATTGAATTCAAGAATTCAAGAATTTTTTTTTTATCCTTTCATATGGATGTGATTAATGTATGTTGTTTTTGCAGGTCAAAGGATTTGAAACTCCCCACAAGTATTACCAGGATCTCACTTTGAAGTTCCATATTCTGCTTTGACATTTATTGGGAGATTAGCCTTCAATGTTTCATATATTTCAATTGGTTTTTTAAAGTTGTTTTAAATTCTTTTGTCGAACCACTTTGAAGTTCCATACTCTCTTCAGCAATTATTGGGAGATTAGCCTTCAATATTTCATATATTTCAATTGGTTTTTTAAAGTTGTTTTGTCTTCTTTTCTAGAACCAAACATAGAAGATTGGTCTCAGTTAACATGCAAAAAGTTAATGTGTGAATTTTGGTAAAGCCATTTAATCTAATGCAATTTTATTCCTGGTTTTATTCAATACAAAATGTTTTAGGAACTAGGTATTTTGATTAGAAACCAAGTGTTTTGATATCTATCTATAGTTACTAGTGATCTTGTTTAAAAGGAGACGCCATTTGAGAGATAGCATTAAAAGTTTTGGTCCATATTCCCATGCCTTCAGTGCCACAAACACAATTGCATTTAACTCTGGTATAAAAACAAACTTCTTGGAATTGACATGTCATTGATTTGAAACTAAATTTTTCCATATCAATTTGAACCAAACACAGACCAAAAAATAAAGTTATAAAACTTCATTACAACCAATGAGATAGGGGGCTCACCAAAAAACAACTTTTTAGCACAACATTTCATTTTCATTTCTATTTTTTTATGAAGGCTTTAATTGATCATCTCACATACTCCAATTAACTATATTTAAATTAAGTGACAAGTACTAACTATTATGTAACACTTATTTATTTACCTTTAAAAAAAAAAATTAATCAAAAATATATTCCAATTAACTATATTTAAATTAAGTGGTAAGTACTAGCTATTATGTAAATTTTTGGCGCTTAAATATTTAGGTCAATAAGCCTTTCTTTTGAATCAAATGGTTTAAAAATTTTGTATTTTTTAGTAGATGCTCGCTACCCAAGCTGATTTTATTTTATTTTATATATTAAGCAACTTTTTTTTCCAAGTTATGTTAGGGGTTCGATTCCACTAAGCTTTCTTTTCACAATTTTTGAACAATGAGGCGACTTGTCACAATCACGTGTGCACAGCTGCAACTACCAATTCTATCACGTTTACTGCTCTCAGTGACCACGAGATCAGAGTCGGGGCATCCTCCAGGTCAATACTCGATTTTAACGCTTGGATTTTGGGATCCCTTTTAATTTTTTCGTTTTGCTTCTTTCCAACGCTATGTTAAACGCTAACTTTTAAATTTTAGAGAGAATGTTATGGATTTTGTCTTTCTGGTGTTATTTACATGCCGAATCGGCGAATGATGATATAGTTGTTTCTCAAAAATCGACTTGTAAGAGGGCGGTGGAACCTTTAGCGCCGAGGTTAGACGGTTGCAATTTATTGAAATTCTGGTAATGGCTCTGAGGTAGGGATAGTAATCAAAAACAAGATTTGCAAAAACGAAAAAGTTTCTCCTATACTTTCAAGCAATTTTTTTTTTTTTTAAATAAGTTGTCATCATTTTTTTTTCCTTCTAAATTTAGAAATTCATGTTTAAAGCCAGGCCACTGTGGGTTTAAATAGATATGGCCTAATTTAGATTATTTCAGACTAAGATCGATAAAGACGCAATTAAATGTAACACATAGTTGATAATCACGTGGAAGAGTTACAGAGGTAGGATAACAAAAACAATGCAACCAATGCCTATAAGCACACCAGGGCAGCATCCCAAGAGGGCGAAATGTCCACACACGCAGATGGCTAAATCCTGATGTAGCCTCCACTATCACATACAGCAGAGAAGATAACAGAGCCCGCAGACAGAGTCCCGGTTCGATGATATGATTCTGAAGTTGTTCCGAGAGTTCTTCCCAGTAATGGATATGGCCAGAAACAAAAACTATTTTGTTGAGTGCCCATATAACAGTACATGAAAAAATACAGAGGAGGATACCAACCAGAGTGGATAATAAAAATAGCCTACAGTGGGATCGTGAAGGAGGCCTCTTCCCTGTTTCCGGAGAAGATGATGACTGTGATGTATCCAAAAACCTGTTCCAAGCCTAATTTTGACAGTCTATCCGCCCTTCCGTTCAGTTCCCTGTATATATGGTGGAGGGAAGCTCTCTGAAATTGAGAGAGGACATGGGAAATCCTATCGATCCACCCACTGAGATGAGTGCAATTGAGTGTAGCCCTGCCCGAGAACCCATCTACTATATACTTGGAATCTCCATATATGTCAATGCAGGGAATCTCCAAGAGATGAGCCACTAAGAGCCCGCCCCAGAGGGCCAAGGCTTCAGCTTTATTATTCGTACCAGGGCCACCGTTCCAAAAGATGTGATAGCGTTCCCCACCATCCAATATTAGCCATGCCCCGCAGCCACAGATACCCTCCTGTTGAGCTCCATCGAAAAAGAGAGCCGGGATATGTATCTCGTGAGGCCTATATCTGATGGACATATCCATTACTAACTCATCCGGATCAGAGAGAGGCTGTAGCCATTCAAGAGTCCGCTTGTATATCCTGTAGGTATCCCACAGCCCTTCATTGAACAGCATGTTGTTCCTAGTAAGCCAGATCTCCCAGCATACATAGAAGGGCAATGCCCTGCACCCATCCGCCATGGACGCCCAGAAAGCATAAGCATGATCCAGCGACTGCGGTCTCCAAGCTGGGGTACCAGCCCAGTGTGATACCATTTCCCAAAGGCCAATAACCGCCTTGCACTCAAAAAATATATGGGAGATCGATTCCAGCTCTGTTTTGCACATAGAGCAGCGTCCCGGGCCGCTCATCCCTCTTCGTTGTAGGTTCTCCCACGTGAGGATCCTACGTTTTCTGAGGAGCCAGTTGAAAAGAGTGATCTTGTGGGGGATCCTCCAATTCCACGCCACAGAAAAACCAGGATTAATATGAGAAGTGAGGCCATCAGCATATATGCTCCGATACAAATCCTTAACACAAATGTTGGGGCCTTTGTGAGACCCCCCCCATACAATCCGGTCACCTGTAGGCCGAGAAAAGAAACCAGCCCTTTGATAAGTGCTGATGAGATCCTGCCAAGTGTCTCTGTCATATCCCAGAATACCAAGTGATTCAAAAGACTTCCACACCGGTAATCCATTTTCCCAATGAGAAATGATATCAGAAATGTACATAATCCCCCTATGAGCCAGCCTGTGGCAGAAATTCTGGTCAATCTCAGGCATAGAAGTGATGCCCAGTATGTTGCAGCATGGAATGGGGATCCGCCTCCCATTCCCAAACATCCACCTCACATTCTTCTTGATAAGCACAAGGCTTTTAGACAAGCTCCTCCATATCAAAGAGGCACTCTTTTGTGAAATCATTGACCCCATGATGATACACTCCATAGACCTACAATCCGCATATTTATCCATCATAATGTTCGACCAAATGCCGCTGCTCGACAAGGCCCTCCACAACGATTTGGCCAATAATGTGAGTGTGAAGGTCCGCAAGTCCAGCAGCCCCCATCCGCCAAACTCCTTGGGACAACAGATCTCCGACATCTTGCAAAGGTGGAATTTGCTTTGGGAACCCACACCAGACCATATAAAGTGGGACACAATAGCAGTGATCTTATTGCAGATATGAGTAGGAATGAGGTACAAATGGCCCCAATAGACAGTAAGCTGTGATAGTACAGCCTGCGCAAGGATGAATCTGCCACCTAACGTAAGCCACCGATTAGTCCACTTTGTTAATTTGTGCCTGTATTTTTCCAGAATCCACTCCCAATCTTTATTAACATATGCGCATGGCTTCAGTCGGAACCCCAAGTATATGATGCCCTCAGCTGTCTTGGCAGCACCTACCCCCAGAATCTCAGCAATCTGTAATATTTCCGCCTCCTCGCCATGATCGTATAGAAGCCTGGATTTAAGATAGTTGATGGTTAAGCCCGTGGCCGAGCCAAATCTGTCCAACAGCGAGCGAAGAAGTACCCAGTCTTTGCGGAGTAAATAGCCAAAGACCAGTAAATCATCGACAAACAGAGAGTGGGTAATCCTGACTCGTGGGGATACCTGCATACCGGAGAAGTGACCCTCCCGAGCAGCCTTGTTAATCAACCGAATGAAACCATCCATGACAAGGAGGAAGATGAGCGGGGACAGTGCACAGCCCTGTCTCAGACCACGTCCTGCACAGAAAAAAGCAGAAGGAATCCCATTTATGATGACACTATACCTGACTGTGCAGATGCAGGCCATGATCCATCTAATGGCGGGCATGTGCAAACCAATCTTGTAGAGAGCGAGCCTAATGTATGACCAATCTACCGAGTCATATGCTTTATATAAATCGATCTTATAAATGATCCCATCCTTCTTCTGGTAATGCATAGTGTGCATAGCTTCCTGAGCGATGGCCACAGCATCATGAATTGATCTGCCCTCTAGGAAGCCATATTGTTCGGCCGAAATCCATCTAGATAGCGTCGCCTTCAACCTGTTTGCAATCAGCTTCGAAGAGATCTTGTATAATACGTTGCATAGGGCAATTGGGCGAAAATCTGAGAAGGTAGAAGGGTCAGATGACTTAGGTATGAGCGCGATAAAAGTGGCACTAATGGCTCCCGGAATCAGTCCCTTTATACGGATCGATTCAATCAGCTCCAGTAATTCCTCTCCTATGAGGTCAAAAAAGCCGATGTAGAATTCGACCGGCCACCCATCCGGCCCTGGGCTTTTGTCCTTGGCAAAAGATTTGAGTGTATGCAGTAGTTCCTCCTTAGTGATGGGTGCCATTATACCCTCAGCCGAGTCCTGATCAAACATCACCGGAATATGATTAAGCACCCACTGCTGGTTTTGGCAAGATGTCCCCTCATTTTGCTTATAAAAGTCCCGGAAATGTTCAGCAGCAGCTATCCTAATCGTATCATCGCCAGCAATGATGGATCCTTCCTTGTTGCGAATGTGCCAGATGGCGTTTTTTGCCCTCCTGCCGGACGCACATGCATGGAAATACTTTGTGTTGAGGTCGCCCTCTTTGAGCCATTGTTTCCTGCTCTTTAATTTCCACGTGGTCTCATCAATCTTGAGGAGCTCAATCTTCCTATCTTCCCTGCTCGGCTGCGGGTATTTTGAAAGATCTTTCGATTTGCTTTTGCTGATCGGTGTATTGTGTGCGGTTTTTTTCCCCCCTGGACATTGATCATGGTGGACGCTCTGTCGCCCCTGTTTCCTTATTTTGCTCCATGTCGTGGCTCACTATTTTGCTCCATGCTGTGCATCCTCCGGGGCCATGGATATCGAATACTGCTTAGGGGCTATAGCTGTACCCTTGCTGTAGTTGTTTCTCTGTTTTATCAATGAAGGCTCTCCCCTTCAGTTGCAGATGTATTGATCGATGGACTGTTTTTACTCTGATATAATATCAAAAACAACGTTTTTTCTTGCGTTGAAAAAAAATCACGTGGAAGTGTGAAAATTGTACTGTATTTTACTCTGCAGCGCTCTCAATGAAATGGTAATTTTGATGAGCAGATTTTTCCTATTAAGGGTGCGTTTGCAGGAATTTGAAAATTAAATATGATGTTTTCCGTTTCATTATTATTTTTGGCATTAGAAGTTTTTCGAAATTTGGCATTGAATATTTATTGGGGCGTAAGTTTTCAAATTTGCTCAGAAATTTATGGAAATTTTGACAAGATCTATACATTTTTGCTAGATTTATTGAATTTTTTTAATCCAATTCTGAACTTGCAAATTTTTGTCATAGAAATTTTTGACAAAATTGTAAGCTAGATTTATTGAATTTTTTTAACCCAACTTGCAAATTTGAAAGCTAAATAGACTATGGGAAAATCTGAAGTTGAGTAAACCACGCAGATTTATTGTGTTTTACGTGCTGTGCATGAAATGTATGCTCTGTAACTTTTCATTCCTTAGCCGAAAATTTAATTTAAGTCTAACTTGTATGATATTATTTGCCTCTCAGTGGCAGGCATCGGATTTTAGTATCTAATCCAAAAATTTAAAAATTCTTAATTTTCACTGAATATTCGGATCTTGATTTAAACAATACAAAAATTTTCTCAATATCTTTTTAAAAACTTTAATGGAAAGTGTCAGATTTGTAAAACATTTCAATTGAAAGTGTCAGATTTATAAATTTGGACGTGTAAAAAACTTCAATTGAAAGTGTCAGATTTGTAAATTTGAACGTGTAAAGATATTTTAGGTGACTATCTCTAAAAAAAAATATTTAAATAATGAGAAATTGAAATTTGAGTGAATTGGAATGTTATAGAAAAGAATCTATTTTAAATATAAATTTTGATAGTTACACATCTTGCTAAAAAAAACCATAGTTGTATAATTGAGGAAAAAATTGTAGTTACAAATTTTATTTGTGTTGAAATGTTATAAATTATAAAGTATTATAAATATATTTTTACTTTTATTTTTTTAAGCTTGGTAGTTCTTTTTATTTCATTTATTTCATTTTTTTTTTAACTCCATTTTCATCAATATGTCCACATACATCACCCCGATTGGGGAAGGGAATTGATCCTCTGATGAGTGCTATAAGAGCCCGCCTCATCACCATTTAACCAAGATCTCACGTACGTATTATATATATAGGCGTAGTCTATAGATGCTACGAATTAGATTTTCCGGCACCGTTTTTTTAATCCTCTGGTAACCCGTTGACCTCTTTCTCTGACGGCCATCTCCGTTACCATACCAATCTCTGTCTCCCTCTGTTGTCGTTTCCATTCCATCTCCGTCTCCCACCATTGTCGATCTCTGTTAAGCTTGCCACCTCCACGAAGCACTTCAGTGGCCCTACAATGGCACTCAATCTGATATTTTTTTCCTGGAAGCACCAGTTTTCAGTTTCAGTGTGATTCAAACTCCAATATGGCGTATGCCCAACGCTTCTGCCCGCCTTTTTTCCTCGAAGCACCAGATCTAAGCTCAGAGCCTCCTCAAAACTCCAAATTGACATATCCAGGCTCTGTGTGGCGCGTTCTTTTCCCCAGGCTAACCATGGCCTGCTACAGCCCGATTTCAGGCTCACTGGGTTTTAATTTTGGTTGTGGGCAGTGGGCCAACCGAGTGCCTTTGTGCTGTACAAATTGGCTTTGGTCACATGAAGAGTACCCATTCTTCCTATCACATACGCACAACTCATTGATTTTTGAACCGGGTAAGCTCACTAGTTTTTTCTTATTTTATTATTTTGAAAATCATTATATAACGAGATCCCGATGAAGGGGAGAAGGCAAAAGCTATGAGCCTTACACCTCTTTTACAAATTCCCAATATTCATATTTCATTGTTGCACCTTCTCCATGGGACTTATGATCAACAACTCCCTGTTAAACCATGATCATCGACTCCCTGTTAAACCAGACAAATTTACTTTAACAAAGATGAAAGATTTACACTTATCAACAGAGAAAAGATTTGAACCTTAGACCTCTTTTGCACTTTTTCTTTACTAATCGCCAATTCTCGCATATTTGAATTGTGTACCTCTACTGAGTAGTGCAGTCTTTTGCACTTTTTCTCTACTAATCGCCAGTTCTCACATATTTGAATTTTGTACCTCTGATCAAAGAAATATAATGAACTATTGTATGTATAAAAATTATTTTTATTACATGTCTGGTCTTTTTCTCTATTTGTCTGCAAGTAGGGACCGGCATTGTCAAGAGTATTGCGTGTGGCTTCCAAGTGCTTCAAGGCTCATCCTTCATTGCAGTCATCTTCTCTGCACCTTAGCCTGCCCAAGCATATGAATACTTCTATGCAATAAATGCAACGGCTACAACTTTAACGATATGCCCTTTACTGTAAATATAGATAATTTTTGCCCTACAATGGCCCCTTGATCAGTTGTTGTTTTGTCTGGCAAGAATCTCTAGTTATCTGAATTCTGGCACCCGAGTGTTGTGGAAGATACTTAATAGTTTCTCCACATTTACCAATGAGAAGACCAACCTTTATTAAAACAATATAACCAAGAGCATTCATCAGGTAATGACATGTATAAGACAATGTATTACATAAGAAAGATGTGTTTTACCTTGGAATTTGATACATCAAGCTTCCGAGATGAACTTTGGAAATCAGAATATTGACTCTGTTGTGTTGCTGAATAAAATTCTCTAGATTGGAGATTTGCACCAAACTAACTTAGATGCTTTTGCATCAGACTTTCATCTGTGGCAAACATAAGATGGATTAAAAAAATTGGTTGCTAGAAATTTTCTTTCCAGGAAATAATGTTTAAATCTGGACATGGAATAATCCGTTGACATATAGCCAAAAAGAGCAAACTTCCCCGTAGAGAGCATCCTACATATTATTTAAAAGTTCCGACATTTGAATGTAAAATCACCATGTCACTTTTGCTAAGTAACTTTTTGCTATAGCCTATGTGAGAAGAGATCAACAAGCCTGCAATTATTGCAGAATTGTAATAATGAAATGCATTCAAAAGGCTACCATCATTCAGCATAGTCACAATGTTCTCTATAGTACAAGATCTTTGGTTTTCAAGTTCCTGTGGTACCTGAACTTTGTATGACAGTCTTTTCTGTATATGACCATATGGCCAGCACCATGATGTTGGTATTATAGGTCTGTGACTCTGTTATGAGTCATGACCTGTAATTGGAGCCTTTTTTATTGCTGTTGCTTCTTTTTCAGGAAAAGTCTTTCAGGGCTTTTTTGTAAGGCCCTTACAAGCTGCTCGAAGTGCCTATGTTGGATGGTTGAGAATGGATATGCATGTACAGAATGATTTCTTTTCCTATGAATAGAAATGTAGTTTTTTTTTTCCGAGGAAACAAAAATGATATACACCAAAATGCTAAACCAAGCCCACTTTGTTGCAAGTAGTGGATTATACCCTTGACTAAGGATCAAAAACAGTAAGTTCGAAAGCTTTTAAAAGAATTGTCTGCAGCTTTGACTGCAATATTCCAAGTGGCAAGGATAAAATAAAAGTGTGACCACTTTTAACAGAGCTCTGAGGTCTTCCATTGTTTCTTAAAACACTTTATGATATTTACAAGAAAATTCTTTAAATTTAATCGCTGGGAAAGGGGCATGGGCATTTCGTCAGACAGGAGGCTGTTAGAATCAAGTCTCAAGATAATGGAAAGCATGTCTGAAGGTTCATATATGCTGGCCCCAAATTTATGGTAAATGGTAGCTGAAACTGGACCAACGCTGTTAGGGCCAAGACTCCTAAATTTATTCTCGTCTTACAGGTGAGGTTAACTGCAACAATGGTGCCAAGTGATAAATAAATTTAATTATGAGGAGTGTTTCCTTTAACTATTAATGTAATCAAAGATGTACATAGTGGACATTTGTACAAGCAAAGTCCACTGCAAAATGCCACTGGGACATACAACATTAAAGTTAATGCCCTGAAAAGAAACTTGGCATCAAGGCAAAACAACCATAAAGCCTTGCCATTATGGCATAAACAAAAGTGATCACACAAAGCTGTGAAAATCAATTAAGCTGCCCCTCGGATTGGAACCACATCTAGAGAAGGATCATCCTTGTCATTGGGGGTGGGGCTCCATACATCATTAGCGAGCTCAGCATCCAGGACAGTGGCCCCGCATCCATCATTCTTGGTCGGCTTCTCATTTCCTGAGATAGCAAGGGCAAGAGTAGGGAACTTGTCATCAGAGATAGTGGAAGTGATAAAGGAATTGTAACTTCAGGGAAAAAAGAAAAAATAATCCAAGAACGTAATTATTTCAATGGGTATTGCAAACTCTGAAACATGTACACAAGATGATCAATGGAATTACAACCGACTCGGTGTGGGAGTCCACTGCAGTAGGGATAGATCCAGACAGACTGTCAACTTGAATGAATGTCGAATTGTAATCATTTTCTCATTCATTCATACTGTACTAATCCATAGGGCTATATTATAATGATGTTGACAAAGTTGTTCTTGACCTAGGATCCCTGTTACTAGGTTCGTCGATTCAATTGACATTATCTGCAACAAGTAGTTGCTGCAATATATGCCGGTTGATGGCAGCAATACTGCCAATGAAGATTATTAACATGTGCCCAGTGGATGATGTTTCCCAAGCAATGAATGTGCGATACATACTCTTAAAATAATTTACAAGTTTGTGGGAAGTGGCCTTTGCTCCCAGCCCTAAAATAATTTACAACTCGATGGGAACAAGCCTTTGCTCCCAGCCCATATAAATGTTATGAGAAATTTTTGAGAGACCTATTCAACTTTTATCAATTAAATATATACATATATAGAGAGGAATCCAACATACACATATGTCACTTTAATAATATAACTTGCAATATCACACAGATTATGCCTCCCCAAAAAAAGAACGCAAACCCAATTTGAAGAAACAAGAAGAATTGCATATTAGCCATGGTAAATTCAAAATATTGAAACACCCAAAATAAAGGAACTAATCTAACGACTGGAAAAACTAACAGCCAGCAAAGGAAACCATAGAATTTAAGGCATACCTTGAGAGAAAAATTGAGTGCCACTGATGGGTAATGCCGGAGGACACTGCTGCCATTTCCCCTCTAAAGAGAACGCACACCCTCGTCTCTAACAGTCCTAAATATGCAGTCCCGCATTCCTTTGAACCTTTTGTGTTTGCCCCCAGTGATGGCCAGATTACCAAAGATCAGTAAGCAGTTCACTAAGATCAAAATGCAGACCTAAATAAAACAGTGCAGTTAAGTTTATATCAGTATCATCAATATATTAAAATATAGAGGATTGTGATTCACTGTAGTTGAAAACCTGTCAGAAAGCACTTGATGCATGCCAAAGTTTTGTAGGATCAATGTACTGAGAATAATTCCTGTAAAATTTACTAAGAATAGACAAATTACGTGCATAAACAAGAAATAGTTAATAGCCCAAAAAAGAAAGAATCGTGATCTAAAAGCAAGTTTCCACAAAGATATATCAGAACTTTGTTGTAGCACAAAGTGTTGGCTCGGTAAAGAAGTGGCATATACACAACTTGTTTTCCTTAAAGTTGTTCCCTGACAAGATCCCTGTAAATTACTTCTACAGCTATTTATCAGTAGTAGAAATGAATTCTCCATGCAGAATTTACCTACTTGTTACTAAATACAATCCCCTTGCATCTACATATGAATAACTATATCTGAAACAAGATCCAAAAGTGATACAGGCATGATATATAAAACCTTGTTTGAAAAACTTGTTCTCCCTTTCTACTAGCTTGTTGCCCCCATCATTGGACCTTTTCTTCATGAATGTGCTAATGATGCAGAGAAAAATTTGCCAATATATCTTGTAAACATGTGTTAAGAAAGTTTGAATGTAACACAGGCCAATACAAATTTATGAAAATTTAAAGGCAGAAGGAGAACTTAACTTGTACGAGTCTTGACAAAGAATGGTGGGCATAGATGTTATAGAACAGAGAATTTGACCTTTAAAAATCATGAGGTGATGACTTCATGCCCATTCCTAGCTATTCCTGATTTCTGCATACCATTCCTTGTAAGGTGAGATGTGTTAGGATAAATAACACACAATAATCTATTAGGAGTCCAGATAGAGAATTATTTAATACAGTATTGTTAAGAGGGTCATTACTCTTAAGAACCCACAATAGTTATAAGTTGGTAATAGGAGCTGTGGAAAATTGGTATCAGTATTGGCTATCTTAAGCCATGGCTGGTCCCATCTATTTACACATAATCAAATGCCACTATTGTGTACTGCTATGTATTTGTATCCTTACTTTGTTTATTACAATGATGTTGTGGCCTTATTCTGAATTGTTCTGTCAATCGGGAGGATCACAAAGAGAAACAAACTTGAATCTACAAAAATATACCCAAGGCTGACACACCAATGCCTTGGTGTCTAGATTTCATTAAAATTTTGTTAAGGAAATACACCAAGGAATTGCAAAGAAGTATAGATGTATTACAAACAAAATTTATATCAAGATAAGAGTGTACTTTGCACTTCACCTTCTCTGTCATGTTTAGTAGATATGGAAGTATTTTTACTTGCAATATTGTTGTCTATTGGTTATCATTGTTTCTTTATGGAAAATGTCAAGTTCAATTTAATGATTTTACTTTTGATTTTGCTTTTGCATTTGTAGACATCGATTCAAAATGGGAAAGCAAAATAAATGGAAGACTATCATGGACCTTGACGTGCAAGACCCTAAAGACAAGATCACATTTTCTGGTAAAGATTTAGTCTCGACTGAAGTATATAAAACAAACATGAGTATTGATAGGGTTGCAAAAATTCCTTTATATAGAGTTGACGACTTTATTAGAGGAGAATAGACGAATCCAAAAGCTCCATGTACATTTATTCGTCAACAAAGAAAACCCCCAAGCTCAAGGGCTAGTGCTGCCTTGAGATATGAGTTGTAAGTATTTAAAAAATGCTATTAATAGATGTTGTTATTAATATTGTTTTGTTAATTTTCATATTTATTGACAATTCAAATATTTTTGTGTAGATATACTTGTTCGTATGGCCCAAAGGACAAAAGAGGAGATGATTCAATGAAACAAAGGTGCTCATTTGTGAAAAAGAGGGGCTGCTAGTGCCATTTCATTGTAAAGGTTATGGTTAATAGCCCTAAAATAGCAATATTAACATATAATATGTATGATCATGAAGATGGGAATGGATGGCCCTGTCATGGACAACATGACACTTCAGGTGATGTGAGGTCTTTGCATAAGCCAAGACTTTCGAGGGACATGATTTCTTATATTGAAAGTTGTTTTTTTTTAGAAGTGCCAATTGACTCAGTGTGTAAGATGCACATTAAGAAATATGTGGACATGGATGCTACAGCTCGAGATAGAGATTTCTTCTTGTGCAGAAAAGATGTTGTCAACATCTATAATCGTTTAATGAAAGGAAATTACCAATTGCACAAAAAAGATGAAATGAGTGTGAATATTTGGTATCAAAAACACCATGATGACTTCTTCTTTTACCAAAAGCCCAATGGTGTTGAAGTCCCTTTTATAGCTGGGATACAAACGAAATGGATGTTAGAGACCATGGTGAAGCTATCTCATAACAGTTTATTAGCCATGGATTCAACATTTAGTACAAATAAATATGGGGTATGTTGCTAATGATTTATTAATTACAATCATTTGAGTTGTAGCAATTTAATATGATTAATGACTTAAGTTTGAATTTATATATTTTTTTAATATGACAGTATCAATTGTACACACTCGTGGCTTTTGATGAGCAACAAAGTGGGGTTCCAGTTGCATGGGTGGTGGTATCTCGTAATACATCACAGGATATTGCACAATGGTTGGAGCGCCTCATGCATAGGTGTTATCAACTTTGTCCTGATTGGAAAGTCAATGCCTTCATGGTTGATGATGCATTGGCTGAAATCGATGCTTTGAGGTAACTTATATCTTCTTATTTTACATTGTAATTTTTGTTTATTCTAAAGACATCACACTTAAGATTAATTTAATTTGGCAGGAGAATCACAAGTTGTCAAGTGATTTTGTGTGTTTGGCACGTACGAAGAGCATGGCTAAAAAATGTGAACCGATTAGCCAGTAGTCGAGAAAAAGCAAACGAGATGTTTAGTGAGCTAGGGTCTATCATGATAAATTGCTCCAATGATGCAATGACCAATGCAATCAATGGATTTTTCAATAAATTTGCAAATGAAAAGAAATTTTTGGACTATTTCCACAAGAACTGGGTTGCTGGTGATAAGATCCGTAAGTTCACATACTCTTTTTTATATTCATATTTTTTTGTTTTATAAAAACAATGTATCTTCACTAACTCATCTTTTTTTATATTTAGGAATGTGGGTAAAAGGTTGTCGAGATTTTCCTCATGCAAATCAGGAGACAAACAATGCTGTGGAGTCATATCATAGTTACTTGAAGACAAACTTTTTATCCCATCGAAGAAAGAAATGTGCTCGTCGAATGGATTGGTTGATCTATATCCTACTAACTAATGTTGAACCTTGTTATCGATTCAAGGAAATTTTGAAAAAAGAAGGATATTTAAACAATTACAAGAAGGAGAAGCAACTTGAATCATCAATAGAAAAAGCTAGAAGAATTGTAGATAGTGATTGCAGCCTTCATGAAAGTATATCTCATGCTTATTGGGTGAAGAGTCAAAGTAATCGTGATAAGAAATATCTCGTCAGTTTTCACCGCACAAATTTTTTAACTTGTGATTGCCCATGGTCTATTCGTGGCAACATTTGCAAGCATGTTATAAAGGTAGATTGGTTGTATTCCCCCTTGATGGAATCAAAATTGTTATCATATCAATATGCCTCACCCAATTCATTGAATGCCCCTCTTGAGATAAGTATGGAGACACCAAACCTTGGTGAAGATACTAGCACAATTTTTATGGTTGGTGACAATGTTGATATAAATGTTGAAGAACTCCAGTTTGCTAGAGAGGAGTTGTTTGGCTATTTGGTCTTGTTTCGAAACAGTCCTCCTGCTACTTTGAGCAAGACGAATCAATTGATTGGTTTGGTTAAAAAAATGACGGATGATGCCAATAATCTTCATATTATGGATTATGACTTCACCCTTGGGTTGGGGGCTTTTGAATCATCTTTGAAGAGGAAAAAGAGTTTTCTCAGTCCAAAAAAGAAAAAAAAAGAAACAAACGAAGTGGTGGCTTGGAAGTTGATTTAAATGTCCATGCATCTGAATATGAACCATTTCAATTTCAACACCTCAACAAGCGGGGCCGTCCTCGCTCCAACCATGCATCCTCTATTGTGCCAGGTATGTTTCATAGAGTAATGAGATCAATATGTTTACATTAGTGTATATGAACATCATCATTTCTTAGCTAACTTTTGTGCGAATTTTTGTAGAGGTACAACAATCCACTATTGTTCCTTCAACTCAACGAGATAGATTGATGCAGTGTCGTTCTAACTTTCCTACAATTTCAGGTACATTAGATAGAACTACTAATTGATGTAATCAATATTTTCATGTGTGCATTACTTTATGTGCCAATATGTTTATGATGAGAATTGAAATTTTATATTTATATATATATATAGGGGATTTTTCTATGGATGTTCCTCGCTTGGAACATGCTTCGCTGGTTGACAATTTTCCAGTTGGTGATTTGTCGGGTATGTTGTGATAGTTTTGTTCTCAAATTTTTTTTATTAGTGTATTGGACATTATTAATATATTTTTATTTTCTGTACTATATTTATACCAGGTAATCATAATATGAGGAGAGAAGTATCTTCTTCTACCATACAAACATGCCCACAAGAGGGTTGCAACTCCAAAATTTCCCAATTTTCTACTGGCATACCTCATCATCTTGAATGATCCATTACAGTAAAGACAACCCCCCAAATCTTGTATTTTATAAATTTGCAAAATATCTAAGCTGTTAACATGAATAAGATAATGTTTTTCTAACTTGGATAATTGGATTCATGGCAGGGATGCTCTAATTGTTTGACAGGCCCTCTATTCTCACTAGGAAGTGCTTGTATGGCCTCAAGAAGCTTCGAAAAAGATCATCTTTAATTTTATTTGATCTCATGCATGTTGCATGCCAATCAGTACCTGAAGTGGTTCAAGATCACTGCTCCTGGAAAATAGCAAAAGGAGAATTTTTAACATGGATACTATGAGGAATAATTACTTATTTTTAATTGACATGCAAATCACTCTAGAATGGAAAACATATTTTTTATAAAGGAAAGATTGAAGATTGATGTAATTAACACAATGTAACTAATTGGGAAGGAATAACTTCGAAGTAGTTGGGTTAAATTATATACTTCCCAATTTTTATTTTCCAAATGCAAAATTCTTTTGTTCTCCCCACATGTTGAATAGAAATATTGGTTTAGATCCATGTTCATTAATGTTGAATAATGTTATTCTGTTGTTTTGGGTTTGCACCAGTGTAACATGGCTCCTTTAGAGAACAATGCACATCTTCCAAAGGTTGTGCGATGAACACGCATAATTTGTAATAGTAATTCATGAATTTTCATCTGAGATTGGTTTTGATTTGCATGCAATAAAAAATATGTATAAGGTTCATGCTAAAGTAGAACTCTTTGCCTGAAAGTCAAGTCTGTTGATCCATTTGAATCTTGAGTAGTTATTTTTCAATGTTAATCTTTACCTTATAAAAGGTATGGTCCATATTTCCATATTCTAATGAATGTGGCAAGTGATGATATATGTGAATAGCTATTTTTGAACAACAATAGACTAAGAGTAAATGTAGATCTAATTCCTAGGAACCTCAATGGTTTAGGATTTTGGTTCTTTTTCTCTATGGGGTTGGAACATGTGTGCCACCATTTTGAGGAAGTTATGATGATTGATTACTATAAACTTGGTTTTGTAACATGGAAAATGTATTGTACTAGTTTCTTATGAAGGCATTTATTGGCCTATAAATTTAAGTTGTAATGTTATTGTATTTTATTGTAAGTTGCAACTATGTAATATCCCTAATCCAATGTTACAACAAATAGCAGGTGTGCATAGACATAAAAATCACATAAAACATAAACACGCATTCAGAACACAAGTTGACACCAAAATCTGCGTTGCCGAGTCATTTTATTAATAAGAATGGGTGTACAATAAACGTGTTGGAAAAAGTGCACCTGGGCTTGCTCTATGAAAGCTAGCAAAGCCACAAATGTAGTACAGGTCACCCTTCTTCCTTAAATCACTGTGCTTCCCTAGTTCTACACTGGAACTTCCCATAAATATGTTGTTGCCTGAATAGGTATGCTGCTAGGTCCCTCTCCACTGCTCAAAAATTTCTGGGAAATTAATCCCATCCTCCCTACACAATACCCAGAAAAACCCATAAAGGGTTTGGCCAAAGCTTGACCCCGGAAATTCAGCCCTCTTGCTTCAGTGGCTCTACTGCAGGGAAGAATGTTCCTCCCGTGAAATTTGTTGGTAAAGGCTCCCAAAATGACTGTAATCCTTGTTGGAAGGCTCCCAAAGCCTCCCCACAAAATCTCCACCTCAAACTCCCCTCACTCCTCAACCTCTCGGAGTGACTCCACCAAGTATTGCGTAGTCCCTACGTTGCTATAATTTCCTCTGCGTTGTGGTACCCCATCTACCCACATTTCCTAAGTGCAAATCGATATGATGGAAAAAATGGCAAAATTGGATATTTCACTTAGCAAAATGCTAAGTGGGAATATCACAAACTATACTAATGTCAGTTGTACTAATGACCTAGTGCTAATTAACATCGCTGAGTCTTATAGCTTCGATCTTTATAATGGCATATGAGCTTACAAAATGCATCCTAGAATTTTTTTTTTTTATGCAAGTTGCATTCTTGTCCTCTTTGAACATAATCAAGGCATCTTTAAGCTCGTTGATAGTTCTCTTTCATGATAAGACTCTTTAGCATACAATTTTAGAATTTTTAAAATTTCATTACACCAAAAACATATCTATTCAATCACAAATGGGTCCTTTTAAAAACTCTGCAAATTATTATGATTGCCATTGCGCACTTGAGGAATACGACGTAAATGTTTTGATGTTGGGGATCCTTTCTCAATAATATGATGTGACATTAATTTATCTTTTATGCAAAAAAATGAGATAGTTTTCAGTTTTTTGCTATTTTTCGAGTCTTTCCCAAGCCTTCCCAAGTTGTCCAATGATATGCCATCCGGGTATTTGCGAAGTATGAGTTGTGCAACACTGGTTTGCTCTTTTTAAAAAGTATGTGGGAAGGAGGGCTTCCTGCTAACTTTTTTCCTATTATGTCAATGGACACAAAAGGTTAACAACCTTAAAATTTTGGAAAAAATAATAGCATGATAAAAACCCTAAATAAATAGCTCCAAAAACAGTAAAAAAATCCTAAAAACAGATGCTATAACCCTCTGAATTGTTAACAACAACGAAGAAAGGAAAAAATAAGTGTAGAAGTATGTCTTAGGCCTAAAACAACATTGTAAGTTGTTGGCATGAAGATTGATGAGAAAAAAAATTGGAATATGTTGTTGTAATAATGACCCAATTGTGTTGGTGGATGCCCTAGATGTGATGATGCATGGCCTAAATGGGTTGGAGTTTCATATTGTTAATATTTTTTTTACAATTCTGTAAAAAAATGAGATATTTTTTCTATTTTTTTTCTATTTGATGAATCATAAGATGCTCAACTCATGCATTTGTTCCAAAACAAAATCACAATAAAAGAATCCACAACATTTGGATGGGTCACCCCATACTTGCGGTGAGAGATAGATTGCTAAAATCCCCAAGGGTACTTTGGCAACTTTATATATGCATTAACTTAGAGAGAACCATACCCAAGATGAATCGTAAGATGTTCAACTCATGCATTTGTTCCAAAAGGAAATAACAATCAAAGAATACACTAGAAGTTTCAAGTCTTAGAATCAAAGGTCAGACTCTCTGCAAAACTGGACAAATATCTACATGTCAAATCCAAGGTTGAAAATCCAAACTAAGATAAGACTGTTTGAACCTAACTCTTTGTAAAAATCTATTATTGTAACTAGAAGAGAAAAATGGTCATGATGAAGCTAAAAAGAAAATATATTTGGATGTACTAAAAGGGGTTATGCATATGAAAGGAACTCCAAGGGTGGAAAGTCTTAAATGTCACAAATTAGAAACCCTAGCTCACTACCTGTCCCAAAAACCCTACCATAAATTCCCCCATCTGTAGTTTGAGGGACATATTTGCTACCCTCAACCATCAAAAGGATCGTGTAACGACAAAATATATTTACTTCACATACACATTTCATACAATAAGAGTGCTGCATCTTCAGGCTTCCTGTAGGCTTCAGCCGCTGCAAGGGGTTTGGGAATTACTTCTCAAATCTTTAATGGTTGTTGCAAGGGGTCTTCTCCGTGTATGCTCCAATGACAAAGGTCAACATCAGCAACTAGTAAGTGTCTCTAAGACTCTTCATGTCACCCAAACAGTCTTCTACACGGCTACTCCATGAGGGCTTCAACAATGCTCATTCTACATAGATAATCCCTTCAAGATTGCCTTCAATGATTCTGTAACACAATTGCCACAAAAAGTGCACAACAGTCCTCAGAGTATCCTTAAGTTTCCTTCATTATATTTTTCAATGTCATCTCCATAAAACCTGCTTTCAAGTGATCCTAAAATATGCCAGAGGATCTTTCAATCCCAAAAAGGGGCCTTCCTTAAATGGATGCCCCTTTTTTTTATTACTTTCTTGTTTCTCCTATAATATTTTTTTTTTTGTATTTTTTAAGGCATCTTATAATCCCCTTTTGATAGCATAAAAGGCCTTGCAAGGCTTAGGTATTCATTGAGATGTTGTAGGAATGCATGTCTAACCCTCATAGAAGAAAATAGATGCACCTATACATTCTTCATCTATACACGTAAGGTATATTAGGGATTTTCATCAATTATCTAAGGCTTAATGATTAGCAATGCTTAGGACTTGACATCAATTATCCAGGGCTTAGGTATTTTCCATGCATCTAGGCTTTCATTGTTAGGGCTTCTTCCATATGTAATATCGTTTCTTGTTCATAGACCTAGGGCACCTTCCATATATGTTCATCCATCAATTATCTAGGGCTTCTTCATCTTCAACAATGCTAGGGCCACATTAATGCACTTGGCACCTAGGGTTTGCTTCTAGGGTTTTCTCTTAGGGTTTCAATCATTGTCTTTCATATACCTAGGGCTAGCTTCAGCAATACACATATGGTTTGTCATCATATTGACATCAATGACAACTTTATACAATAGAATCCATTATCTATGAACTAAGTTTTGGAAAGCGGTCTTTGATATCAAATCAATCACATATGATTTGCAAAAAATCTTGTAAGACCAAACCTTGTTTAGCTTGGAAATCCATTTAAACAATGTATTGTTAGAAGACCACTGAACACAAATGGAGTCAATACTGTGTGCAGGAGGAGATATAGGTTCTTGAATAAAGCCATCTTCATTATCTCCATATTGAATCCTGAATCCTGAAAAAAAATGTTTAATTTATGGCGATCTTCTATGGATATTGCTAATATAGCAGCTTCTCCTAACTTTTCCATATACCCCAAGGAGGTAGATAATATATTGTTTTGTCCCCAAGAATCAATATTGTGTAATGGCTACTATGGCAACTTTTGTTGATGTTTTGGTCAACCATGGCAGCATTGGTAGAAGTCTTGTGTTGGTTTCAGAATTGGGTAATAACAACTTGGTTGAATCACATGGGTAGCCCACAAGGACATAAACAGAGTGTTATGGTGTGCTTTTGCTTGAATTTTTTATTGTAGAAGCTGGATACCAGAAATTTTAAGTCGATGGACTTACTCCAATTGTTGTTGATATATAGGCACTTCAATTTTCTCTCAGTGGACAAGGAACTGATAAGTACACACCTGTGCATTTGATTTGTTGTTGTATGGAGGGATGGTTTTGTTTTCCAATACATGATGCAATATAACATACCTTGAAGTATATACAAGGAACTGATAAGTACACACCTGTGCATTTGATTTGTTGTTGTCTGTAGGGATGGTTTTGTTTTCCAATATATGATGCAATATAACATAGCTTGAAGTATATATTTGTTGTTATTAAGGAAATTGCATCTGATGAACACTTACCTTAAGGATGTTTCTTGAATTGATAATTATATTATAATATTTATTTGTTATTTATATTTCTTAATATTTGCCATACCACATCCTTGGTGCATAACATCTCAATATTATTGGGTAAGTAAAGTGGGGAAGGGGAAAAATGCGATCGGTCTTTTTGGTTGATTTGGACCTCCATGAGTTGTACCATTAAAATAATTGTTGCTGCAACTTTGTACATGTGATTTTTCTGATATTAATAAGTTTTGGTATAGTAGGCAAGATTCATAGTGTGATATTAATAAGTTTTGGTATACTGATATGGATTTTGTCTTCTTCTCTCTGTAGTTACTTCTTCTAACGTGCTGGTATTGGTTTCCAGTGATCTGTCCCTAATGTACATCTTCTTTGAGGCTTTCTTAGTCATGACCTCTACATTTCCCTCTTGGAATGCTGTCCCAAGTGCTTTTCTGTAATTCTGCTCCCTCCTTGATGTGGTTATAGGCCTCTCAATGCAACAGGAAATACTGTTTGGTCTCCACCTCTTCTTCTCCATACACCTCCTCTTTACCCATTATTCCTTGGTTTCCTCCCATCTTCCTTTTTCACATCTTAATCAATGTATGCAGCAGGAAATGTAGTTTGACCGTCCACCTCATCCTCTTCTCATACCTGGCATTGTCTTATCCATCATTCCTTGGATTCTTCTCATCTTTTTGTTTTATTCCTTGGGTTTTTTCCATCTCCCTGTTTCACATCTTAATATTTGTGAGCTAGTTATTATAATGGCCAAACCCTGTTTTTCTTTCCAAGGCATGTTTGGCTTGATGTAGTCCTAGATTCTGATCTCTTGCAATGGTTGAATTCATAATTTTTAGTGAAATGCTAGTTAATATTAGTTATTTGTTTTAAGACATTTCACTACATTTATAGATGCTTAGATTTTTTTGTCTTTTTTGTGCGTGTGTTTCATTCGGCTTTATGAAGATGTTGTTGTGCTAGTTTATAGTTGATAGAGTTTTTCAATTAGTGGACTAAAATCCTAAAACTCTCCAAGGTCAAGCCATGATTAGAATCTTGGATTGAGATTATTTTATGATGTTTTATGTTGCTTTGTTAAGGGTTTTTACTGGTGAATACTTATCTGTAATTTAATCTCTAGGTCGGACTGAAGTGCAATTCCAATTGCAATTTAATATCTAGGTTGGACTGAAGTACGAAGGTCTTGGATCCTATATAATCAATTATTTAATTGGAAGACGATGGGGAATTCATTATATAGATTCTTTTATAGGCACACATAAACTACACTGGAGAACTTAAAATGATACTGGATCAAAAATGATGAAAAATGTCAACTGGTGCTTAACTGGGTTGGTGAAAGCAAATTGTTGTTAACAACTACTAGGTTTCATCTGTTTCAATGACATGCTCATGTATTCTTGTGCTTGCAAAAACAGGCAGGGCCATGTGCTAGTCCTGGGTGTCTTTGGCAGAATAGATACCCCTCCAATCATGGCTTCTTAGCTAATGGAGATTGGAGACTTCCGTAGCATGGAAGAATATTTCTGTCATAGTTTTAAATCTAAATCAGAACAGTGGTTGGGTTCTCATGTTGACTGGAAGCTTCAGCAAAAGGAAACAATGAGTAAGGTACAAAATCAAATTGGGAACAATGGATCAAGAATAAATTGGAAAAAATTCAGCAAGTACAAAATATAAATACATACACATATTTTGACACATGCCCAACAGAGGTTAATTTGAATTAGTCTAGCTTTTGTGAAACAAAGTGTAACCATTGGATCGACTTCAGGGACAAAGTATTGCTAAGATTACAGTTCTCATTTTTAGATGGATGTGTGGGAAATAGCTAAGATAACAGCTTCTCCTAACTTTTCTGTATACCCCAGGGAAGTAGATAATGTATTGTTTTGTCCCCAAGAATATGGAAACTTTTGTTGATGTTTTGGTCACCATGGCAGCATTGGTAAAAGTCTTGTTTTGATTTCAAAATTGAGTAATAACAACTTGGCTGAATTACATGGGCAGCCCACAAGGACAAACAAAGTGTTATGGTGTGCTTTTGCTTGAATTTTTTATTGTAGAAGTTGGATACCAAAATCTTTAAGTCGATGGCCTTACTCCAATTGTTGTTGATATATAGGCATTTCAATTTTCTCTCTGTGGACAAGGAACTGATAAGTACACACCTGTGCATTTGATTTGTTGTTGTCTGGAGGGATGGTTTTGTTTTCCAATACATGATGCAATATAACATAGCTTGAAGTATATCTTTATTGTTATTAAGGCAATTGCATGTGATGAACACTTACCTTAAGGATGTTTCTTGAATTTATAATTATATTATAATATTTATTTTTTATTTATATTTTTTAATTTTTTAATTTGTGCCATATCACATCCTTTGTGCATAACATCTCATGGACCTCCATGAGTTGTACCATTAAAATAAGTCTTGTTGCAGCTTTGTACATGTGATTTTTCTGAACTTTTTTCATTTAAATTTGTGCACTGAGTAGTATAAGGGCATTTAAGTACTTTAGCTTTCCCATGTTGTGTCTATTTCAGAAGTTATATTTTCCTCTTATATTCTCTTATCGTGAGTTGGAGGTCATATGAATTTTTCTTTTTAACTCAATTGATAAAAAGAACTGCGCAGACTTACAACATTGGTGAAATGATGCTGGTCCAAATCAAAAGCACCAAGGCCTCCACCACATCTGAGATTTACTGTCCCAACATCCTCAAAAGTCATATGATACAGAAAACAATCCAATAATGCTTAGACATGAAAGCTATTAAGTATTCCTTTTGTTGTCTTCTACATCTCTAGAGTCCGTTGTCCTTGGCTGACTCTCAACTGTCATAGAGTGATGTGCCCAAATAGAAGAAACTGTTGGCATGTTAACTCTATGGAAATCATTTCCACTTCCAACAACCGTACCAGAATTCCACATGCTCATATTCAAACCTACATTTCCAGACCCATGTAAAATGGTTTGCTTACCAAAAAATGAGTTCTCTCTGGTGAATTGAGAATTTTTAACACCTGCTGCAAAGGAATGTGCCAATGGAAATGGTTGGTTATTTGTGATAACAAGTTTACCTGCATCATTTGCAGTTGGAGGTCATATGAACTTTTCGTTTTGTCTCAGCAATGTTTATTTCTTTCTCTATTTGTAAAGTTCTGTTATATGGATTTGTTTTTTTTGATTTGGTAATTGTTTCTTTAATAATCTGTATCATAGTCACAGGGCTTGGAGTTGGCAAGCACTCATTGAGGCAAAAGAGTCAAGAGTTTGAATCGGATCAGGAATAAATTGAGAAAAACTCAGCAAGTACAAAATATAAAGACATACACAAATTTTGACACATGCCCAACAGAAGTTAATTTGAATGAGTCTAGCTTTTGTGAAACAAAGTGTCACTCAAGAAGAAGGGGGTTCACCATACTGTTGTGTTTTTTAGAAATAAAAAAAGAGAAAAATGAGTAAGCTCATGTTAGTAGTGGAGGTTATTAGTGCCCACAATTTGATGCCCAAGGATGGGCAGGGTTCATCATGTGCTTATATTGAGGTTGAATTTTCCCACCAAAGGTTTCACACTGTAACTAAAGACAAGGATCTAAGTCCAGTTTGGAATGAAAAATTCTCATTCACTGTCCCAGATCCTTCTAATTTTTCCTTTGAGACAATAGATGTACATGTATATCATGAGAATAAATCAGCTCACACCAACAACTTCATGGGAAGAGTCAGGATTTATGGAAGTAGTGTTGTCAGAGAGGAAGAAGCAGTTGTGCAACATTTTCCACTGGAAAAGAGGGGCATTTTCTCACACATCAAGGGAGATGTTGCCCTGAAGGTTTATTATGTGGAAGAGAATGGACTCAGAAAGAATCCTTTAAAAGAGGATAATGAAAACAAGGAGAGATCTCCACTGGAGACATAAACAATGCAGTATCAACACTGACAGCAGACTAGACAACAAAGTGCTAAAGTTGTATAGGAGAGAAAGCCTGAAGTAAAAGTAGTGCATATGCATAATACACCTTCTCAGCCAGTAGATTACAGTTTGAAGGAGACCGGTTCTCAGTTAGGTACACAATCTGAGATGATGATCCGAGTGTTTGATCCAAGTTATGGTACTGATCTGATCCTAGTCTGTGGTGTCGTACCTCGAAACCTAAGTAAAAGCAGCATACATCATACACCTTCTCACCAGAGATTACAGCTTGAAGGAAACCGGTTTCGGCCAGGGTACACAATCTGAGATGATGATCCGAGTGTTTGATCCAAGTTATGGTACTGATCTGATCCTAGTCTGTGGTGTTGATCCTAACCTGTGGTGACAATCTGAGTCTAAGAGCTATTCAAGAAGGACTTGTTGTGGACAAATGGAAGAGCATGATATGACATCTTACTGGTTGTCTTGTCACTGATCTGATTACAATCTCAGATATCTTGTGGTTGGGAAGAGATGTCTATCTGATGTTAGATTTATGCCCTTAAATAAAAGGAGATGAGACGTAGTCAAAATGCTATGTAAGAAGCCAACTTGATATCTGTAAGAAAATGGAAGAGAATTGACCTGGCATGTTATCTCTATAGATATGATATGTATTATTGCGTAATCCAAATAGATTTGGAAGAAATCATTAGGGTTGAATATGAGATTCAGTATGTAGCTTGACGCTCAAGGTATGTATCAGTTTATTTTTATATCTCAAATAGATTTGTCAGCAACGACCTAATCTAGGTCTAGTCACAAGTCTGTTCTCTTTCAATCTAATGACTTCTAATTCAATGAAGCAAGATGATCTCACTATGTCATAATGGTATCTGCAAAATATGGCGCTCTTTAAATTTAGAAGACTGAGTCAATATCTTATATTATTGACAAGTGTGAATGTGTTTAATGAATACAATATTGTCTAATTCTAAGTGACTTATAATTCTGTCCTTAGAGGGTCCAAATATCTCAAGAAGCCAAGTCTTCTGTTGCATCTCCTCAGGAAAGTGAATGAATTTCCTGTGGCTCCTGTGGCACAGGCCCGAGCTTCTGAGGACCAGGAAGCTAGAGATTCAGATTGCAATAATGTCTGCAAGGTATGTACCAGCAGGTCACATTCAGAATTTCTGGTTTAAGGACAAGGTATGAGTCTATTTAAAAGAGATCCGTAGTTAGACTTGTGGTTCTCATTGAAACGGTTAGTAATGCTACATTTGAGTGTATCATGGAATAGTGAAGAGACTGTAAAGTATACTCAGAGAAACCTTCAAGGTCAATCATGATAATTGAAGGATTGTCTTCATTTACAAGGAGTCTCAGTTATATGATATATATCCCTGAAAATAAAATCATATGATACCATTATAATCTGGGCAAGACAAATCAAATGTTTGTAACTAACTTGTTTGTTCACTTGAAAAATGTTGCATTATGTTTAGAAGCAGGTCATGGAAAGAGGCATTATATGTAATTGTGACAAGACATATATTATGACTAGCACTTATGATTTGGTTGAACAGATGCTATACTTGTATGTTCGTGTTGTAAAATCTAGAGACCTGCCAACAATGGACATCACTGGGAGCTGTGATCCTTATGTCGAGGTAAAACTTGGGAACTACAAGGGAACTACGAAACACTTTGAGAAGGAAACTAATCCAGAATGGAATCCGGTATTTGCATAATGAAGGACACTAAAGGATACTCTGAGTACTGTTGTGCACTTTTTGTGGCAACTGTGTTGCAGAACCATTGAAGGCAGTCTTGAAGGGATTATCTATGTAGAATGAGCATTGTTGAAGCCCTCATGGAGTATCCGTGTAGAAGACTGTTTGGGTGACATGAAGAGTCTTAGAGACACTTACTAGTTGCTGATGTTGACCTTTGTCATTGGAGCATACACGGAGAAGACCCCTTGCAACAACCATTAAAGATTTGAGAAGTAGTTCCCAGACCCCTTGCAACAGCTAAAGCCTACAAGAAGCCTGAAGATGCAACACTCTTATTGTATGAAATGTGTATGTGAAGTAAATATATTTTGTTGTTACAAGATCCTTTTGATGGTTGAGGGTATCAACACTGACAGCAGACTACACAGCAAAGTGCTAAAGCTGTATAGGAGAGAAAGCCTGAAGTAAAAGTAGTGCATATGCATAATACACCTTCTCAGCTAGTAGACCAGTTCTCAGTTAGGTGCTATGGGGGTGCATAGAGACAAGCTGTATGTTCGTATTGTAGAATCTAGAGACCTGCCAACAATGGACATCACTGGGAGCTGTGATCCTTGTGTCGAGGTAAAACTTGGGAACTACAAGGGAACTACGAAACACTTTGAGAAGGAAACTAATCCAGAATGGAATCCGGTATTTGCATTTACCAAAGAGAGAACCCAAGCATCGTATGTGGATATTGTGGTTAAGAATAAGGACTTAATCAAGGATGATTTCATTGGACATTTCATGTTTGATATCCATGAGATACCCACGAGATTGCCTCCTGACAGTCCATTGACACCTCAATGGTATAGTTTGGAAGGAAAGGATGCAGGCTCAAAGGTGACAGGTGAGCTTATGTTTGCAGTGTAGACGGGGACTCAAGCAGATGAGGCCTTTCCTGAAGCATGGCATGCTGATGCTGCTGCAGTACATACTGATCGGGTCGCTAGCCTTCGTTCCAAGGTGTACCTTTCTCCTAAACTCGGGTACATTAGAGTCAATGTGATTGAGGCTCAGGATTTGCTGTCAAATGATAAAGGAAGGTTTCCTGAGGTCAGTGTGAAAGTACAGCTGAGAAGCCAAATAACAAAAGCACGAGTTCCTCAGAACAGGGAATTAAATCCCCTTTGGAATGAGGATTTGGTTTTCGTGGCAGCAGAGCCGTTGGAGGAGCACTTGATTCTCACAGCAAAGGATCAACAAGGACCAAACAAAGATGAAGTGATGGGGAAGACTATAATTCCTTTGTCATCAGTAGTAAGACATTTGGATCAAAAACCTGTTCCCGCCAGGTGGTACGTTGAAAAGCATTCTGTCGTTGATGGAGAGAAGAAAGAAACTGAGTTTGCAAGCAGGATTAATCTCGGAATCTGTCTTGATGGTGGGTATCATGTCCTTGATGAATCTACACATTACAACAGAGATCTGAGTCCCACTGCCAAATAATTGTGGAAGCCCTCCATTGGTGTCCTTGAAGTCGGTATCCTGAGTGCCCAAGGCTTGCTTCCTATGAAGCCTAAATATGGCAGAGGAACTACTAATGCTCACTGTGTTGCCAAACATGCACAGAAATGGGTTAGAACAAGGATCGCTTGAGGAGTGTTGCTGGCAGGATCCAGACTATTGTTGGAGACATGGCCACACAAGGGGAGAGACTGCAGAGCCTCTTAAGCTGGAGAAATCCCGGTGAAAACTGCTTGGGCTGTGTTTTCGTTTCTCTGCTGAATTGCGCGCAATGCAACAGAGTGGAGTTTGAATTGGGAAAGTGCCAAAAATGAGTTCGAATAACTTGCAGAACTGGCGTTTGACTAGAGCTGGAGGGCTTCGGGCCAGCTAGACGAGTTATGATGGCGACGGACGGAGACGGAAAGACGGAAATTAGGATGGTGACGGACGAAGACGGAAAGACGGAAATATAAAAGGAAACAGAGACAGCACAGGCTGGGGCCCACGACGAGAGTTCACGTGCTGCCGGAAATGAAATGCTCAAAAATGTGGCCCACATCGCCAAAACCTGCTGAAAGCCATTAAATTTTGATCTGTAACAACAACATGTTCAGACAACAACAACCTGTTCAGACAACTTGTTTAATTTCTTGATTTCTGGATGGGTTGTCTTTTTGCATTAGTTCTTACTTTGGATTCGTTCTTAATTTTTGGAAATATTATGTACATTATATGCATCCAGATGGCATCAAGATTAAGATGAGAGAGACTCGTTAATTCAATTAAATATATGGGCGATTGTGATGGTGCAAAACCCAAAGTTGAAAGAATATTTGATAAGAAGTTTTCTGGCAAACAATGGATATGAAATAATATAATAATAATGAATCTGGAATTATGATAAGTTCTAACTTTCTTTCTTAATATGTATTAATTATGTTATGTTTTGTAACTTATCTCTATTAAACATTATTAATGAGGCTCAACGAAGCTTATAAAAGGAAGGAAGCTCATTTTATTTGGCATTTTTGCTTATCGATTTTATCTCAAGTTGCTCCAGCTACTTAACCATGTCACTTGCTGAGTTTTTCTAGCGGAGAAGACGAAGTGGTATTTCTTGTTTTAGTATTGAAGTGGTATCTCTTGTGCAAGTATTGCAGCGCTTTTCTGGAGGGTTATTGCTAAGATATTATTTGGAGGAAGACGAAGTGGTATCTCTTGTGGGAGTATTGCAGCAGTTTTCGTGAGGGTTATTGCCAAGATATTATTTGGAGTAGGAGGCTTAGTACCTTGCTAAGATATTGAGTGAGTTTGGGAGCTTCGGGTTTGATAGAATTATTAAGGAGCTCTAGTCAGTCACATGGCCCCGCACATAGGAGGAAAGCTCGACACATGTGTGGGATAATGCGCCAGATGTTTGTCCACTTATCGATTTCTTCACCTACTAGTTCTTCTCCACCAGATTCGTGGGATGGTTGGTTGATTGATAGTGGGGCCACTCATCACTTCTCTGGATACACAGATTTCCTCTCTAATCATGTAGAGATGGAGACTAAGCTTAAAATAATTCTTGGAAATAACTCCACTCATCCGATAAAAGGATCTGGATCTGTTAAGTTTCACTTAAATTCAGGGGAATCCGTATTTTTGCATGATGTTATGTATGTGCCAGGTATAATGAAGAGTTTTATTTCGATATCCGCATTAGAAGATAAAGGGACGAGGGTTTCCTTCATCAATGGAAATGTCTTGTCTTGGTCTGTCGATTCACATATGAAAGATGCATTCACATTAGGTCTGAGATCTTAAGGACTCTATAAAGTCACTGGAAGAACACTTCTAGTATTGGTTATCTAAGAAAATTGTGGCATCGTAGGCTGACTCATCTACACTATGATGTTCTTCTAAAACTGAATAAAATACTCTCAAGTATCCCCAATTTTCAATCTCATCATGATGAAGTTTGTCTAGGTTGCGCGAGTGGAAAGAAAAAAGGGTTCCATTCCCTTTCAATAAGAACAAAACAAATGACATCCTTCGTCTCATTCATTCAGATATATGTGGTCTGATGCTTGTGAATTTTATTGGTGGTCATATATACTACATCAAATTCATTGAAAATTTCTCAAGAAAGACATGGTTGTACCGCCTCAATCACAAGGATGAAGCCTTTGAAAAAATGAAGGAATCCAAATCTTTGGTCGACAATAAATAAGGGAAAAGAATCAAAGTTTTTAGGTCCGACTATGGAGGAGAATACATGTCAAAAAAATTCATATTATTCAAAACTATCTAATGATAGCCTCATGATGCTATGTGTAATTGTTCACTGCATCTACTTGGCCAAAGATGGATAAAAGCTTTATTTAGGGTCTAACGCTAATATTTCCTCCCCAACCATATGCTATGATAGCCTCATGATGCTATGTGTAATTGTTCACTGCATCTACTTGGCCAAAGATAGATAAAAGCTTTATTTAGGGTCTAAGGCTAATATTTCCTCCCTGAACCATGTCTAAGGAATTCAAACCTGCACCTAATGCTCAAAACTAATAATGGTACCTGTATACCTAGTTAAAGGTAAAGGATTCCCTTGAGAGATCGCTCATGGTGGCGTAAGGTGTAATTCTTTGGCTTTGAACCCTAAAATATGACTTTATGGCATAACTCTTAGGATTTTTCTCGTGGTTGTAGGGTAAAAAGACTTATATTTAATGTGAAAAGGTGCAACATCTGCTTGTAAATCTAAGGAGATGTTGTTATGGGGCCACAACTAATATTGGAACTGTTTGATAGATGGGCCATCGAATTCAATGGCCCAATCAACCCTCCTTCTCACCATAACTCCTACATCTTGGTATGCACAGATTAGGTCAAAAAATTGACGGACGCCAAGGAAATTCCAGCTACGATTGAACAAGAAATAACATGATTTATTGCGGGAATCTTCACCAGATTTTGGATACCGGAGGAGATAGTTATAGATGGAAGAACCCAATTTACATCAAGGCTCATTGGCCTTAATGGATAAATATAAGATTAAGCAAAAAATTACCACACCATATAGTACACAAGCCAACAGACAAGTGGAAGGGACAAATAGGATTCTTAATACCATCATCACTAAAATTGTTTAGTTACATCTCAAGGGTTGGCCTAACGGACTTGTTGAGGCTTTAAGGCCCTATTATAAAAGATGGAGAACTACTACCTGTTCCACCCCTTATGAGCTAATGTATGGAAAGAGAGTATTATATACAATAGAGATAGAGATCCAAAAATTTAGAATAATTATCCAACTTGGAATGGACATATCAAAAGCTCAAAAGTAAAGAATCCTCGAGATTAATGAGTTGGAGGAAGTTTGTCGGGTTTCCTTGCACCAAATAGTAATAATACAAAACTAGATGTCATAGTGGAATGAAAAATTCATAAAGAATAAGGATTTAAGGCTAGAGACATGGCTTTTCTCTATAAAATTATTCATTGTTTTTTCTTCTTCTTTGTGTATGCTTCAAATTTGAAAAATATTAAATGAAATTGGAGGTATAACATGTTAGCGGGAATCCTTCTTCCCTCTAACGAGATGGATGTTGAATGCTTGGAATCTCTAACAAATTATTCATTGTTTTTTTTTTCTTTTTTTGTGTGTATGTTGTAAATTTGCATAAAATTAAATGAAATTGGAGGTATAATATGTTAGCGGAAACCCTTCTTCCCTATGAGATATGAATGTTGAATGTTGGAAATGTCTAAAAAATTCTTCGTTTTTTCTTTTTTCTTTTTTCTTTATTGTGTATGATTCAAATTTGCAAAATACTAAATGAAATTGGGGGTATAATATGTTAGAGGAAATCCTTCTTCCCTCTGAACAAATGAATGTTGAATGTTGGTAATCAATAACAAATTATTCACTTTTTCTTTTCATTTATGTGTGTATGCTACAAATTTGCATAACATTAAATGAAATTGGAGGTATAGCATGTTAGGAGAAATCCTTCTTCCCTATGAAGAGATGATGTTGAATATTGGGAATCTCTAACAAAATCTTATTTGTGTGTGTTGCAAATTTTCATAACATTAAATGAAATTGGAGGTATAATAAATGTCTAATAAATTCTTCATTTTGTTTTTTGTTTATGCTTCAAATTTGAAAAATATTAAATGAAATTGGTGGCATAGCATGTTAGCGGAAATCCTTCTTCCCTCTAACTAGTACTCACAACCAAATCATCCAATGACTAGGAATTGGACTTAGGTGGTGAGGGAGTTAACAACACATCTCAACCACTCAGTCCACCCTTACCTGATGGGAAGTCATTGTAATTTTACTCAATGCTAGTAGCCTAGAAAGTGTCATTTTGAGTTCCCTATATCCAATACTCCCCTAGTCCACATAATAACTCCTTGACGAAGATTGCGCATAATTTTACATTTAATAAAATTAGGGAAGCCATGTAAATTAAATAATTGGTACAGGACGATAGTCATGAACCTGTGATAAACATAAAGACACTTTGTGATACATATCACTTAAAATAATTAAAAATAACTAAATTGAAAATTTATTTTAAATTATTATTGGTATTAATTATAAAAAGATTAATATAAAATCAAAATATATATACATTTAAAAATATATGCAACAAGATTCTTAATTATGGAGATTCACCCCTACTTTACTCTATTTGGAAATAGGGTATTGTTATAATACTATGGCTTATGAATACGACGTACCCAAGAAAACCAACTCATTTCATATGACATTTTCTTTAATTAATCAATGTAATTAAAACGGGATAAGGGGCAGAACTATTTTGGTGATAATTTTCAACCTTTTATTTGTGCAAGAGTTGTCTATCAACGAAACAAAAGACAAGACTACAATTTGTTTTGCAAAAATCAAGTAATTTTTTTTTCAAAAAATGTAGTATGAGTGTTTTAATCGATTTTTTTTTACAGTGGAAATGGATTCAGCACCATCAAAATTTTTGACAATGGAAATGGATTCAGCACCATCAAAAACCCATGAAGCACCCAAAATCGTTAAGTTTAATAACTATAACCCAAACTTTCAAAAAAAATTGCATACTACTAAAAATTCTCTAATTCTGAATAAGTAAATTAAAATTTTTGAAACTCTATTTCAAAAATAGAAATATTTTCCACTTATTAATACACCCATTAGCATAATAAAAACAAATAATCATTATATTGTTACCGAATCCGACATTTAAAAAAAAACAAATAACTAGCATTAAGTTTTTCACGTGAGAGGCAAACTAATTCTCCTTGAAATTTTATTTGAAACAAGAAAGACGTATTAAACTAATTCTAACTGCAGAATTTCAGTTGGAAGTAGAGTATTTTTGGACAGGTGTTATTATTTTTGAAACCGTTAACTGGAAAATTGAAGCTGATTTTTTTGAAGAAAAGGTGAAATAGGCATTCACTTTTTCAATTATAATTTAGTATGAGTGAAAAATCAGTTTATTGAATTTTATTTTAGCTTTAAATTTGCAAATTACATATTGTCGTGAATAACGTTGATTCGTTCATGCACGTCCATAGTTTGTAATTCCGCTCAAGTTTCTAGCGTGAGCTTGGGAAGGGACTAGAAAGTAACACATAATTTTACGCGATTGCTATTCCTTAGCGAGCGGGCCCCGAAACACTTTATCACGTCGCGAGAACTCCACTCGACTGGTGTTAATAGTAGGTAGCAATTGTAGATAGCAGGAAGCAGAGGTAGAGTTAATTAATTCGGGTGCAAAATTAATTCAAATTATAGTCCAAATAACAGATAAGGGAGGTTAAGTCGTGGTGGTGAATCAATTGCAGTAAGAAGAAGATTCGCGTTGGCTTTCCAACTCCAGTGAGCAAGGCAGGCATGGGATGGAAAAAGTCCGCTGAATCCAATCCAATCCAATCCAATCTAATCTCATCTCCTCTGAGTGGTAGCGGAGAACCCGATATTCTTATTCCATCCATCGAGAGTTAATTGAGGTGCAAAATTAAGTGCAACTATGAAATATCCATAGGAATAAGAAAAAGAGCGTCAATTGGATTTCCAACTCCACTTCGCAAAATTAATGCAAAGTATACTCCAAATAGCAAGCAGCAGAGGTAGAGTTAAGTGGGGTGGTTGTGGTGAATCAACGGCAACTATGAAATTAAATCAATTCGGGTGCAAAGGGAGGGTTAAGTCGGGTCGGGGAACCCAATCCAATCCAATCTCATCTGAGTGGTAGTAAAGAACCCAATCTTCTTATTCCATCCAGAGGTGCAAAATTTTGTGCAACTATGAAATATCCATCGAAATAAGAAAAAGAGCGTCAATTGGATTTCCAACTCCACTTCGCAAAATTAATGCAAAGTATACTCCAAATAGCAAGCAGCAGAGGTAGAGTTAAGTGGGGTGGTGAATCAACTGCAACTATGAAATATCGCAATAAGAAGAGCGTAAATTCCGTGGGATGGGCGGTAACTTGCAAAAGTCGGATAGGTTATATTGTTCTGCAATTACTTTATTTCCTCTATGCAGTTATGGATCGGTACGTTTGGGTACCACAATGCCACTATCTACGGACATGCTGACGTGGATGCCTCTGAATTACCATTTTGTTTGCAAAATATAATTTGTGATTTTTGTTCTACTCCGACACCTATTTGTTTCTCAATTGCGATTTTGAAATATTCGGTGATTTTAATTCTACTCTGTCATCTATTTTTATATTCGACTGTAGTTTCACTTGTAATATTTGTTTGTCTGTGATTATGAAATATTATGTCATTGTTGACGGTTTTTTTTAATAGTCTGTCACTTAATTTTTTTACAGTATCTGCTATATTGGATGATCTTCATTGCAACACATTTTATGAAATCTAAACACCCCATAAGTGGAATTTTAAACTAAGAAGGTATGTATGCCGTGGGTTCAATGTTGTTTGCATTCTTTTTGTTTTAAATTAAATTTAATGGATGAAAATATGTTTTACTCATTTTTGAGTTTGGACTTTTCTTGAGATAATTTCTTTCTCTTAAAAGTGATTTTCATACTCAATCTTTTTCTATAACATTTCAATGTCAAACATAGTAGATAATAAATGATAATAAATCTGATTTAAATTAATTAATCTAAATAAAATTCATTTATTTATTTAATTATAGATCAATGAAATTAAAAACCTTTAAAATAATTTATCTAATTATAATTTCATCCCAATGTCTTTAATAACTAGGAGTGAAAGGGTCTATGGAGATTCATATTGCTTTGGAAGCATGGGAAATACTTTTATTTTTTAATTTAATTAATTAACTTTATTGTTAGTAATATTTTATGTTTATTTCCATTTTCTTGAGTAAATTAACAAAGCAATAAAAAAATAAAATGAAACTAAGTATTTTGAAATAGTTATGTATCTTTTACATCAAAATTTTATTTATAAATCATTATAGATATTTTCTTCGAAGAGTTGATTTCAACATATCTTACAACATTTTAGAATGTTTTATGTTGTAGTTTATTACCTTAAATCTTAAATTTCACATTATTAATTTAGTGTTATAAATTATGAATCAAAATGATAGTACAATGTTTCAAACTAGGAATGAGAGTGAATAAAATGATCTCAAAGTCTAAGCATAGTAAATGAAAATTCCTTACTCTTTTTTAATGAAAAATTAATGGATGGAAAAATCATTTACTCAGTTTTGAGTTTGGACATTTTTTGGGATACATTATTTTTATTAAACGTGACTTTCATATTCAACCTCGAACCTAGTATAGGCTAAACCGTATTAAAAATAATTAATTCACGTCAAGAATAAAATATATTACTCTTCTATTAAATATCAATGAAATTAAAAATATTAAAGATCGTTCATCGAATTTATAACTTTCCCTCAATGTCTTTAATTCATGTAGAAGTGAAATGGTCCTTGGAGATTCATATTCCTTTGAAAGCATGGGCAATTTTGTTTGGTTAGCGTTTAATGACCTTGAAAAGTTCGTTTAACTTTAGCCTTAGTCAGATTGAGTAAATTGAATTTCCATATCAACATGACAACTTGCGAGGTTGTTAACTAATGTGACACATTATGTCTGTTGTCACTCGATCACCGAAAATATTAAATGAAATTGGAGGTATAGCATGTTAGCAGAAATCCTTCTTCCGTCTGAAGAGATGAATGTTGAATGTTTGGAATCTCTAACAAATTCTTCATTGTTTTCTTCTTCTTTTTTGTTTGTATGTTGTAAATTTGCATAAAATTGAATGAAATTGGAGGTATAATATGTTAGCAGAAATCCTTCTTCCCTATGAAGAGATGAATGTTGAATGTTGGAAATGTCTAAGAAATTCTTTATTTCTTTTTTCTTTTTTCTTTTTTTGTGTATGCTTCAAATTTGCAAAATATTAAATGAAATTGGAGGTATAATATGTTAGAGGAAATCCTTCTTCCCTTTGAAGAGATGAATGTTGAATGTTGGTAATCACTAACAAATTATTCATTTTTTCTTTTCATTTTTGTGTGTATGCTACAAATTTGCATGACATTAAATGAAATTGGAGGTATAGCATGTTAGCAGAAACCCTTCTTCCCTATGAAGAGATGAATGTTGAATGTTGGGAATATCTAACAAAATCTTCAATTTTTTTCTTGTTTGTGTGTATGTTGCAAATTTTCATAACATTAAATGAAATTGGACGTGTAACATGTTAATGAAAATAAACTTGAATGTTGGAAATCTCTAATAAATTGTTCATTGTTGTTGTTGTTTTTTTTTGTTGTGTATTCTTCATATTTGTAAAATATGAAATGAAATTGGTGGCATAAGTGAGGGAGTTAACAACGCATCTCAACCACTAATCTACCCTTAATTAATGGGAAGTTATTGTAATTTTACTCAATGCTAGTAGCCTAGAAAGTGTCATTTTGAGTTCCCCTATATCCAATAGTACCCTAGTCCACATAATAACTGCACATAATTTTGCATTTAATAAAACTAGAGAAGCCATGTAAATTACATGATTGGTACAGGACGATAGTCATGAACCTGTGATAAACATAAGGACACTTTGTGATACATATCAATTAAAATCATAAAAAATAACTAAATAGTAAATTTATTTTAAATTATTGTTAGTATTAATTATAAAAAGATTAATATATAAATTAAAATATATATATACATTTAAAAAAATATGCAACAAGATTCTTAATTATGGAGATTCACCCCATTTCCTTTAATTTGGAAATAGGGTATTGTTATAATAATATGGCTTATGAATAAGACGTACCCAAGAAAACCAACTCATTTCATATGACATTTTCTTTAATTAATCAATGTAATTAAAACAGAATAAGGGGCAGAACTATTTTCGTGATAAATCTCAACCTTTTATTTGTGCAAAAGTTGTCTATCTGTTTTTTTGCAGAAACCTCAAGTAGTTGGAGTGTTTGAATCATTTTTTTGCAGAAATCCCAAGCAATCGGAGTGTTTGAATCATTTTTTTGACAGTGAAAATGGATTCAACACCATTAAAACCTCTGGAGACACCCAAAATCCTGAAGTTTGATAGCTATAAGCCAGACTTCCAAAAAATTTTACGTACTACTAAAAATTCTCTATTTCTTAATAACTAAATTAAAATTCTTTGAAACCCTATTTCCAAAATAAAAATATTTTCCACTTATTAATACACTGATTAGCATAATAAAAACAAATAATCATTATATTGTTAACAAATCCGACATTTAAAAAGAAAAAACAAATAACCAGCATAAAGGTTTTCACGTGAGACACAAACTAATTCTCCTTAAAATTTTAAAACAAGAAAGACGAATAAAACAAATTCTCCTTGAATTTTTCAAACAAAAAAGACAAATAATTGCTTATTAAATGCCATAGCAGGTAAGTCATTAACCGCAAAATTTCAGTTGGAAGTGCAGTATTTTTGGACACGTGTTATTATTTCTGAAACCGTTATCTTGAAAATTGATGCGGTGTTTTTTGAAGAAAAGGTGAAACATGCATTCGAATTTTCAATTATAATTTAGGATGAGTGAAAAATCTGTTTCTCTTGAGTTTAGTTTTAGATTTAAATTTGCAAATTACATATTATCGTCATGCATGGAATTAGGTTGATTCGTTCATGCACGTTCATAATTTGTAATTCCGTTCAAGTTTCTAGCGTGAGCGTGGGAAGAGACTCGAGAGTAACACAGAATTTTACGCGATTCCTATTCCTTAGCGAGCAGGTCCCACAACACTTTGTCGCGTAGCAAAGGTAGAGTTAATTACACAACACTTTGTCACGTAGAGGGAAATCCACTCGACTGGTGTTAATAGTAGGTAGCAATTGGAGATATTAGGAAGCAGAGGTAGAGTTAATTAGTTGGGGTGAAAAATTAATTCAAACTATACTCCAAATAACAGATAACAAGCAGCAGAGGGAGGGTTAAATCGGGGTGGTGAATCAAGTGCAATAAGAAGATTGGCGTTGGCTTTCCAACTCTAGTGAGCAAGGTGGACATGGGATGTAAAAAGTCCACTGAGCCAACTGGGGTGGTGAATCAACTGCAACTATGAAATATCGCAATAAGAAGAGCGTCAATTGCATGGGATGGGTGGTAACTTGCAAAATTTTGATGGCCACAATGGCAACTGCAATGGAAGGTCCGATGGCAGCAATGGAAACTGCAATCTGTCCCTCACATTCGAAACATTCATTGATTCATTAGTCCAATGAATACTTTGAATCTGACCAGGTAGAGATATGCAAGTTGAATGCCTAACATGGGAAATTTGGGAGTGGTGAAAGTTTTGGAGAGGTCCTCCCATTCTTAAGGCTACATGATCGATCGCTCCCCATTCTCCAAAAGTTTCGATGACACCGCAATAATTTTGTTTGCAATAATGATGATTCCATCGTAATGTCAGAGGCCTTTCTTGGATCGTTTATTAATGTCTGCTTTATACTTATTGTTCTGCCTTTCTTGTAAAGTTTTAATCTATTTTGATAATTAAAGTGAAAATATTTTTTTTATTATAATTATAGTTAAGATATATTTTGTTAATGGTGTTATTGATTTTTTTCTATTTAATTTAATGAGTATTTTTTTGGGGTTTTTTTAATTAAAAAGAGATAATAGGTCTTTTCATCTCAATTGTAATATTTATTATTCAAATTCTATTTTTAAAATTAAAAGATAAATATAACATTTGAAATTTATTTGAATATTTAAATGATATTAACTCAATTACTTAAAGGCATAAATTTTCTAACTTATAATTGAATTTAAAAATATCATCAAAATAAAATATAATTAAAAATACTAAAAGATATACAAGAAAAACTTCTAATAAACTCATTGTAAAATGTGCAACATTCAATGTATTCATATGTGATACTATTTTTAAAAATAAATATGGAGAATCGGCCTAGTGCGTCCAAAAAAATATAATGAAGGTTGAGAAAACTTTTTAAAAACTTCAATGTAAAAAGTGCAACATTGAATGTAAGTAGTGTTAATGGCTTGAAAGTCAAAAGGTGAAGCATTGAATGTAATTACTAAATAAATATGGAAGGCATTGTCTATCACACTACAAATTTGCGATAAATTAAATTTCAAATAATGCTGTAACACAAGCTAACTTAACAATAAACACATCATAAAACTGAAAGCCCAACAATACCTTATGCACATAAAAACTCAGCATGATTAATTAATCAACTATTGGCCCTATCATCTCTCATTCAATCCCCTATCCCTAGATAAGAGCTAACTATCCGTAATCTTCTCAATCCTTCCTCATTCCTCTCCTATTTACAATTATTCTGTCCCCAAATCTCATTGCTACAACTATGGTTTTTGTAATTCTTTTTGCTCCAACTCCTCCATTTGTAACTCTTATTTCCATTATTGCAACTCCTCTTGTCGTAACTCCTGTTGCTACAACTCGAGGCCTATTTTTGCAAATCCGATGAAAATACACAATATATGGGACCAACCACCAATTCAACATTTGTACAAGGGTGAAGCCACCATGGTAAGGTATGATAGGTGTGTTTTCCAACATTTTGCATAATGAATATGTTTCAAGTGGCAAGAGTACTTGTTTATTATTACTAATATCACCTTTCCCTTGTATCATACACCCACATACAGGTTCCAGCCACTGGAAACTATTAAAGTCAACACTCCTTGCATATATTATCACCTCATATAACATTTGGAAGATACCCCCCATAAATTATCAAAGTTGTCTTTTTCCTTTTATAATAGAAACAATTGAAGAAGGAGACTTACAAGTACCATGGGAGGCTCACTTGTTCTCTTAGAACACGCAAAAAAAGTAATTTTGGAGGCTTATGACCATGTTCTAGCTATTTTTTAGGATGTATGGAGTATGTGCAAAGGTGAAAGGGATAGAATGATGAAGTGGCACTAGAATTTTTCCCTTCCTTGATGGTAAGCTCAATTGGCCGAGGTCATATTGCTAAAAGAACCTTTCCATTGGGAGTTCACATGGTCAATTATCCTTCATGCCCTCTAGGTTAGGCTCTGCTAATGAGCCAATGTGAAGTGATCCCTTTGGGTGGATCTTCCTGGACTAATGTTTCAAAAGCCCTGAATGTAATCTCATTTGCACAAGGTCCCACTGCTAGAGCACCTTTCCAATGGGAGATCACAAGTTCAATTCTAGTTGAGGTCCTTGGGTTTAGGATCAAATTAGTTTGGCCAAGGGGTGTGGTCCCTTCAGGTGGACCTACCCTAATTTTCTGGGAAAAATAAAATAAAAAATAATTCCCTGAATTTTAGGGCAAATAGGTCTATGGTTGTTGGGACAATGGTGGAGCTCACAAAGGAAATTTTAGCAGAAGTAACAAGACTTTAGAAGGAATGGGAACAATGCATTGGAAGCAGATTCCGAGGCCCAAAATTCTCCAACAGTTCATGGAAACTCGAGAGACTTTAGTGAGGAAAGGAATATGGTTTGATTGTCGATCCTTGCCACTCCCTTGTGTTGGCTTGGCCTTTCTCTTAAAAATTTATTTCACATGCATAGGGAATTATTAAACCATTTATCTCAAACACATTCTCCTTTTTTACCACCTCGGGCATGGTTATAGCGTTAACCTGTCATATTCCTTGATCAGAATCTAACATAACATGGTAGCCCATGCACAAAAGTTGAACAGGGTGTGAGATGTCATTTCACATCACGATATGATGAGGTTACTTGTGGAATGATCCCTAAACAAATAAGGAAGAAGGTGGGGAGAATATTTCCACAAAATTGTTGCAGTTCTAGTAGTTACAACTTTGTCACTTGAACTCGTAGTAGTTGCAACTCCTCCTGGAATTGGTGATGTTGCAACTACAACATAAGGATACATTGCAACAAATCTCATAGCCATAGAATCCTTACTATTTCCTAGCAATTGAGAAGCGCCAAGCACTACAACTCCAAAAAATAGTGGCCCTAATGTAGAAATAGTAAGCAATAATCCAACTATTAAAAGGGTGAGAGGGTTGAATCATAAAATACCATCCAATTTTCCAAAGAAAAGAAGAACCAAGTACCATCCCATCGCCATTCAAACCCCTTATGATACACAAGAACTTGTAGCGGAAGGTGACCTAGGATTTGAGAAATTTGAAACATATGATCTTGCTTCTCAACAAACCTTTATATCGGGTATATTTGAACACGTGTTATTAAATATGAAACCTTTATCTAAAAAATCGAAGCATGTTTTTTTTTTAAATAGTGAAAAATGCATCCACACGTTTAATTTCAATTTAGTGACTTTGAAAAATCACTTTAATAACCTTATCTTGATTTTTGCTTGGAAATGCATGCATGAAAATAATTACGTATTATCCCCATGCGTGGAATGAGATACATACATGTGCATAGGTTGTTATTCTGTTGAGGTTTCTAGCGTTAGCGTGGGTAGAGACTCAAGAATAACACAAAATTGTAATAGTTTCATATTTCTAAGCGAGGCGACCCCAAAACACTCAGTGCATGAGTTGGAGGTGCACTCGACTAGTGTTTCATTTAGACTTGACCACAGTAATATAAGTTTTTAATTGGAGATAGTAGGTAGCAGAGGTAGAATTAATTAATTGGGGTGAAAATTTAACTCAAACAATATAGTCCAAAAAACATGCAACTAAGGGAGATTTAACTGGGGAGAGTTATGCTCCATCCGAATAAGAAGGAGAGCATTAATTCGATTTCCAACTCCACTAAGCAAGCAAGGAGTGTATGGGATTGGGAGGCAAAAGTCCGATGGTTGGTAAGTTGCAGAGAGTTTTTGTTTTCCCAACTACAACTCCAATCTGCCCCTTATCACACCCGAAGCATTCATTCACTCATTATTCTAATGAATAAATAAATGTTTCAGATGTGGCGAGATAGATATATGTAAGTTGACCGCAGTAATAGAAGGTTGTAATTGGAAGCGAATTTTAAAAAATAGTGAATTATTATATCTGAAAATTTGAAGCGAATTTAAGAAAAAATAGTGAAAAATGCATTTAAACTTTCAATTTAGTTACTTTGAAAAATCATTTTAATAAGTTTATCTTGAATTAATTTGTTTGCAAATGCATGCATTAAAACAAATACGCATTATCCTCATGCGTGGAATGAGTTACATATAGGTTGTTATTCCGTTGAAGTTGAAGTTTGTAGCGTTAGCGTGGGCAGAGACTGAAGAGTAACAGTTTCATATTCGTAAGCGAGCGGGCCCCGCAACACTCCGTCACGTAGCTCCACATCAGCATCAGTTGGAAGTGCAGTCGGCGGGTGTTTCATTTAGACTTGACCGCAGTAATAGAAGGTTGTAATTGGAGATAGCAGGCAGGAGAGGTAGACTTGACCGCAGTAATAGAAGGTTGTAATTGGAGATAGCAGGCAGGAGAGGTAGACTTGACCGCAGTAATAGAAGGTTGTAATTGGAGATAGCAGGCAGGAGAGGTAGACTTGACCGCAGTAATAGAAGGTTGTAATTGGAGATAGCAGGCAGGAGAGGTAGAGTTATTTAATTGGGGTGAAAATTTAACTCCAACAGTATACTCCAAATAGCACGCCGCAGAGCAAGAGCGTCAATTCCATGGGATGGGTGGTAACTTACAAAAGACTTCGGATGAGTGGCCACAATGGCAACTGCAATGATCACAATGGCAATGGCAAGTCGGATGGCAGCAATGGCAACTGCAATCTGTCCCTGATCACATTCAAAACATTCATTTACTTTACTCATTAGACGTGGACGTGGAATGACTGAGTAAATAAACGCTTTGAATGTGACCACGTAGAGATATGCAAGTTGACGCCTAACAAGTAGAGATAGAGATATTTGGGAGTGGTCCTCCCCCATTCTTAAGGCTACAGGATCGAATCGCTCCCCATTCTCCAAAAGTTTGACACCGCAATAATGATGATTCCGTGGCCACAAGCCTTTCTTGGATCGTTTATTAATGGCTGTTTTATAGGTTATATTGTTCTGCAATTACTAGTAATTCCTCAATTATAGGTATGGCAGAAATAATCAATGTTCTGTTTTCCTCTATCAATGTGATGCAATGATTTATCTCCGTAGGCAGAAATAATCGATCGGTACGTTTGCCACTATCTACGGACATGCTGACGTGGATGCCTCTGAACTCAGCAAGCTTTTGGGTCGTTGCCCACATGGGCTCAAAGTGGCCTACATCGCCAAAACCTGCTTTAAAGCCACAATTTTGATTCATAACAACCTGTTCAGACAACTTGTTTAATTTCTTGATTTCTGGATGGGTTGTCTTTTTGCATTAGTTCTTACTTTGGATTCGTTCTTAATTTTTGGAAATATTATGTACATTATATGCATCCATATGGCATCAAGATTAAGATGAGAGAGACTCGTTAATTCAATTAAATATATGGGCGATTGTGATGGTGCAAAACCCAAAGTTGAAAGAATATTTGATAAGAAGTTTTCTGGCAAACAATGGATATGAAATAATATAATAATAATGAATCTGGAATTATGATAAGTTCTAACTTTCTTTCTTAATATGTATTAATTATGTTATGTTTTGTAACTTATCTCTATTAAACATTATTAATGAGGCTCAACGAAGCTTATAAAAGGAAGGAAGCTCATTTTATTTGGCATTTTTGCTTATCGATTTTATCTCAAGTTGCTCCAGCTACTTAACCATGTCACTTGCTGAGTTTTTCTAGCGGAGAAGACGAAGTGGTATTTCTTGTTTTAGTATTGAAGTGGTATCTCTTGTGCAAGTATTGCAGCGCTTTTCCGGAGGGTTATTGCTAAGATATTATTTGGAGGAAGACGAAGTGGTATCTCTTGTGGGAGTATTGCAGCAGTTTTCGTGAGGGTATTGCCAAGATATTATTTGGAGTAGGAGGCTTAGTACCTTGCTAAGATATTGAGTGAGTTTGGGAGCTGGGATTGATAGAATTATTAAGGAGCTTCTAGTCAGTCACTTGGGCTTGCACATAGGAGGAAAGCTCGGCACATGTGTGGGATAATGAGTTAGTTTATTTCTTAATCACTTAATGTTCTTTCACTCATATTCGTGGGATGGTTGGTTGATTGATAGTGGGGCCACTCATCACTTCTTTGGATACACAGATTTCCTCTCTAATCATGTAGAGATGGAGACTAAGCTTAAAATAATTCTTGGAAATAACTCCACTCATCCGATAAAAGGATCTGGATCTGTTAAGTTTCACTTAAATTCAGGGGAATCCGTATTTTTGCATGATGTTATGTATGTGCCAGGTATAATGAAGAGTTTTATTTCGATATCCGCATTAGAAGATAAAGGGACGAGGGTTTCCTTCATCAATGGAAATGTCTTGTCTTGGTCTGTCGATTCACATATGAAAGATGCATTCACATTAGGTCTGAGATCTTAAGGACTCTATAAAGTCACTGGAAGAACACTTCTAGTATTGGTTATCTAAGAAAATTGTGGCATCGTAGGCTGACTCATCTACACTATGATGTTCTTCTAAAACTGAATAAAATACTCTCAAGTATCCCCAATTTTCAATCTCATCATGATGAAGTTTGTCTAGGTTGCGCGAGTGGAAAGAAAAAAGGGTTCCATTCCCTTTCAATAAGAACAAAACAAATGACATCCTTCGTCTCATTCATTCAGATATATGTGGTCTGATGCTTGTGAATTTTATTGGTGGTCATATATACTACATCAAATTCATTGAAAATTTCTCAAGAAAGACATGGTTGTACCGCCTCAATCACAAGGATGAAGCCTTTGAAAAAATGAAGGAATCCAAATCTTTGGTCAACAATAAATAAGGGAAAAGAATCAAAGTTTTTAGGTCCGACTATGGAGGAGAATACATGTCAAAAAAATTCATATTATTCAAAACTATCTAATGATAGCCTCATGATGCTATGTGTAATTGTTCACTGCATCTACTTGGCCAAAGATGGATAAAAGCTTTATTTGGGGTCTAACGCTAATATTTCCTCCCCAACCATATGCTATGATAGCCTCATGATGCTATGTGTAATTGTTCACTGCATCTACTTGGCCAAAGATAGATAAAAACTTTATTTAGGGTCTAAGGCTAATATTTCCTCCCTGAACCATGTCTAAGAAATTCAAACCTGCACCTAATGCTCAAAACTAATAATGGTACCTGTATACCTAGTTAAAGGTAAATGATTCCCTTGAGAGATCACTCATGGTGGTGTAAGGTGTAATTCTTAGGCTTTGAACCCTAAAATATGACTTTATGGCATAACTCTTAGGATTTTTCTCGTGGTTGTAGGGTACAAAGACTTATATTTAATGTGAAAAGGTGCAACATCTAGTTGTAAATCTAAGGAGATGTTGTTATAGGGCCACAACTAATATTGGAACTGTTTGATAGATGGGCCATCGAATTCAATGGCCCAATCAACCCTCCTTCTCACCATAACTCCTACAATTTGGTATGCACAGATTAGGTCAAAAAATTGATGGACGCCAAGGAAATTCCAACTACAATTGAACAAGAAATAACATGATTTCTTGGGGGAATCTTCACCAGATTTTGGATACCGGAGGAGATAGTTATAGATGGAAGAACCCAATTTACATCAAGGCTCATTGGCCTTAATGGATAAATATAAGATTAAGAAAAAAATTACCACACCATATAGTACACAAGCCAACAGACAAGTGGAAGGGACAAATAGGATTCTTAATACCATCATCACTAAAATTGTTTAGTTACATCTCAAGGGTTGGCCTAACGGACTTGTTGAGGCTTTAAGGCCCTATTATAAAAGATGGAGAACTACTACCTGTTCCACCCCTTATGAGCTAATGTATGGAAAGAGAGTATTATATACAATAGAGATAGAGATCCAAAAATTTAGAATAATTATCCAACTTGGAATGGACATATCAAAAGCTCAAAAGTAAAGAATCCTCGAGATTAATGAGTTGGAGGAAGTTTGTCGGGTTTCCTTGCACCAAATAGTAATAATACAAAACTAGATGTCATAGTGGAATGAAAAATTCATAAAGAATAAGGATTTAAGGCTAGAGACATGGCTTTTCTCTATAAAATTATTCATTGTTTTTTCTTCTTCTTTGTGTATGCTTCAAATTTGAAAAATATTAAATGAAATTGGAGGTATAACATGTTAGCGGGAATCCTTCTTCCCTCTAACGAGATGGATGTTGAATGCTTGGAATCTCTAACAAATTATTCATTGTTTTTTTTTTCTTTTTTTGTGTGTATGTTGTAAATTTGCATAAAATTAAATGAAATTGGAGGTATAATATGTTAGCGGAAACCCTTCTTCCCTATGAGATATGAATGTTGAATGTTGGAAATGTCTAAAAAATTCTTTGTTTTTTCTTTTTTCTTTTTTCTTTATTGTGTATGATTCAAATTTGCAAAATATTAAATGAAATTGGGGGTATAATATGTTAGAGGAAATCCTTCTTCCCTTTGAACAAATGAATGTTGAATGTTGGTAATCACTAACAAATTATTCACTTTTTCTTTTCATTTATGTGTGTATGCTACAAATTTGCATAACATTAAATGAAATTGGAGGTATAGCATGTTAGGAGAAATCCTTCATCCCTATGAAGAGATGATGTTGAATATTGGGAATCTCTAACAAAATCTTATTTGTGTGTGTTGCAAATTTTCATAACATTAAATGAAATTGGAGGTATAATAAATGTCTAATAAATTCTTCATTTTGTTTTTTGTTTATGCTTCAAATTTGAAAAATATTAAATGAAATTCGTGGCATAGCATGTTAGTGGAAATCCTTCTTCCCTCTAACTAGAACTCACAACCAAATCATCCAATGACTAGGAATTGGACTTGGGTGGTGAGGGAGTTAACAACACATCTCAACCACTCAGTCCACCCTTACTTGATGGGAAGTCATTGTAATTTTACTCAATGCTAGTAGCCTAGAAAGTGTCATTTTGAGTTCCCTATATCCAATACTCCCCTAGTCCACATAATAACTCCTTGACCAGGATTGCGCATAATTTTGCATTTAATAAAATTAGGGAAGCCATGTAAATTAAATAATTTGTACAGGACGATAGTCATGAACTTGTGATAAACATAAAGACACTTTGTGATACATATCACTTAAAATAATAAAAAAATAACTAAATTGAAAATTTATTTTAAATTATTATTGGTATTGATTATAAAAAGATTAATATAAAATTAAAATATATATACATTTAAAAAGATATGCAACAAGATTCTTAATTATGGAGATTCACCCCTACTTTACTCTATTTGGAAATAGGGTATTGTTATAATACTATGGCTTATGAATACGACGTACCCAAGAAAACCAACTCATTTCATATGACATTTTCTTTAATTAATCAATGTAATTAAAACGGGATAAGGGGCAGAACTATTTTGGTGATAATTTTCAACCTTTTATTTGTGCAAGAGTTGTCTATCAACGAAACAAAAGACAAGACTACAATTTGTTTTGCAAAAATCAAGTAATTTTTTTTTCAAAAAATGTAATATGAGTGTTTTAATCGATTTTTTTTACAGTGGAAATGGATTCAGCACCATCAAAATTTTTGACAATGGAAATGGATTCAGCACCATCAAAAACCCATGAAGCACCCAAAATCGTTAAGTTTAATAACTATAACCCAAACTTTCAAAAAAAATTGCATACTACTAAAAATTCTCTAATTCTGAATAAGTAAATTAAAATTTTTGAAACTCTATTTCAAAAATAGAAATATTTTCCACTTATTAATACACCCATTAGCATAATAAAAACAAATAATCATTATATTGTTACCGAATCCGACATTTAAAAAAAAACAAATAACTAGCATTAAGTTTTTCACGTGAGAGGCAAACTAATTCTCCTTGAAATTTTATTTGAAACAAGAAAGACGTATTAAACTAATTCTAACTGCAGAATTTCAGTTGGAAGTAGAGTATTTTTGGACAGGTGTTATTATTTTTGAAACCGTTAACTGGAAAATTGAAGCTGATTTTTTTGAAGAAAAGGTGAAATAGGCATTCACTTTTTCAATTATAATTTAGTATGAGTGAAAAATCAGTTTATTGAATTTTATTTTAGCTTTAAATTTGCAAATTACATATTGTCGTGAATAACGTTGATTCGTTCATGCACGTCCATAGTTTGTAATTCCGCTCAAGTTTCTAGCGTGAGCTTGGGAAGGGACTAGAAAGTAACACATAATTTTACGCGATTGCTATTCCTTAGCGAGCGGGCCCCGAAACACTTTATCACGTCGCGAGAACTCCACTCGACTGGTGTTAATAGTAGGTAGCAATTGTAGATAGCAGGAAGCAGAGGTAGAGTTAATTAATTCGGGTGCAAAATTAATTCAAATTATAGTCCAAATAACAGATAAGGGAGGTTAAGTCGTGGTGGTGAATCAATTGCAGTAAGAAGAAGATTCGCGTTGGCTTTCCAACTCCAGTGAGCAAGGCAGGCATGGGATGGAAAAAGTCCGCTGAATCCAATCCAATCCAATCCAATCTAATCTCATCTCCTCTGAGTGGTAGCGGAGAACCCGATATTCTTATTCCATCCATCGAGAGTTAATTGAGGTGCAAAATTAAGTGCAACTATGAAATATCCATAGGAATAAGAAAAAGAGCGTCAATTGGATTTCCAACTCCACTTCGCAAAATTAATGCAAAGTATACTCCAAATAGCAAGCAGCAGAGGTAGAGTTAAGTGGGGTGGTTGTGGTGAATCAACGGCAACTATGAAATATCGCAATAAGAAGAGCGTCAATTTCATGGGATGGGTGGTAACTTGCAAAAGTCGTGGCATAGGTTATATTGTTTTGCAATCACTGAACCCTCAATTATGAAGTTGTTTATCTAGGTAGTGGAATAGTTCGGACGGTAGTTTTTTGTCGGAATTTGGTCAATTAAAATTCAAAAAATCAGGTAGTTGGAGTGTTTGGAATCTATTTTTGATAGTGGAAATAGATTTAGCACTATCAAAAATCCTTAGGACACCCAAAATACTAAAATTTAACAACTGTAAACAAAAATCTTTGTCAAATTCTAGGCCAAAACACTGTTTTTCTAGACTACGCGCTCAATTATAAATTTAACTTTATTTCCTCTATCAATGTGATGCAATTATTTATTTCCGTTGGAAGAAATAATGGATCGGTAGGTTTGGGTATCACAATGCCACTATCTATGGACATGCTGACGTGGACGACTCTGAATCACCATTTTGTCTGCAAAACCTATTTGTTTCACAATTGTGATTTTGAAATATTCGGTGATTTTTATTCTACTATGTCATCTATTTTTATATTCAACTGTAGTGTCACGAATTGTAAAATTTGTTTATCTTTGATGATGAAATATTATCTCATTGCTGATGGTTTTTTTAATAGTCTGTCACTTAATTCTTTTACAGCATCTGCGATATTGGATGATCTTCATTGCAACACATTTTATGAAATGTAAACTTATAAAATGTAGGGAGTTTCATACTAAGAAATAGAGAGTATAAAATGGTTTCAATGTCCATCTAATTTCTTTTGTTTTTTTAAATTAAATTTAATGGATGAAAATATAATTTACTCATTTTTGAGTTTGGACTTTTTTTGAGATAATTTGTTTCTCTTAAAAGTAACTTTCATACCCAATCTTTTTCTATAACATTTCAATGTCAAACATAGTAGATAATAAATGATAATAAATCTTTTTTAAACTAATTAATCTACGTCTCATGAATAAAATCCAATTATTTATTTAATTATAGATCAATGAAATTAAAAACCTTTAAAATAATTTATCTAATTATAATTTCATCTCAATGTCTTTAATAACCAGGAGTGAAATGGTCTATGGAGATTCATATTGCTTTGGAAGCCTGGGAAATATTTTCCTTCATATCTTTTATTTTTTAATTTTAATTAATTAACTTTATTGTTAGTAATATTTTATGTTTATTTAAGAATCCAAGTATGTTATAACACTTAGATTACTTCTCCGATCCTTGCGACTTATTTTTTTCGAGTTCAACACTATAGATTAAAATTGGACCGTCTTTGGCCAGAAGCCAGAAGGTTTGTGAGAACGTGGTTGCAGTTTGCTGCGTGTTTGAAGGAACTCAATGGCGGATGCTTACTGGAGAGTTAGCCGCTCGTTTGGGCTTCCAGCTCCGGCCAAGCGCGCTCGTGGTGATCTCCCGCCGTTAGGGATCTCTGGCGGCCGAGATATTTCTGGTTATTTACCTGATGTGGGAGGTCGATCATATCTGCGGGAATCCAACGCCCCTGAAGCTTTGGATTCGCACGTTCGAAATGGGAGTCTTGAAAACGGAGACGCGATGGCATCTAGGGTTTATCAGATTTCAAGCTTCCATGTCGCCGACCTGGGCTCGCTCTGCGCGGATAGATCAAGCAGCTTTGGACTGCTAACTTCTTCCATCAATGCAGAACAACATGCATTCCAAGCCGCTCTAGACAGCAGCGTAGACAGAACCCAGAGTACCTGCTGCCTCTCGTCTCAGATTTGCAGAGGAAAGCAGAAGTCTGATCTCTCTGCCTTGTTTCAGATCCAGATCTTACTCCTTTCTGGCAAAACGCTGCTACAATGGGTGAGCTCTTCGGATCTAGTGCAGGGCCTCAAGCAAATCCTGCAATATAAGCTGGGGATTCCCTATGCATCTCAACGACTCCTCCACGAAGGTAAACAACTTGAAGATCTTTACCCCCTTTCTTTTTACGGCATTAAGAGAAATTCTACCATCATTTTTACTCTTCGTTTGCGAGGGGGAGCTGTTGGACAGTCATCTACAGCTGCGGCTTTTTCATACAAAGATGCTGTCCATGCTCAGATAACTAAGAAAACAGACCCACCAGCTCAGGCTCCAAAACCCTTTTTGGTGGACAAACTGGAGGAAACCCCCACTGTTGAAGTAATGCATCCAACGCTGGATGAGCAAATACAAAAGTTTGCAGAGCATGCCATTATTTGCAGGTTTAATGGGCTATGGCCACGCACAGCAGACCTCTACCAATGGATTCACTCTAACTGGACAAACAATTGCAGGATTCTACTCTGCTCTAAGGGTTTCTTCATTGTAGTGTTTGCTTTCAGTGAGGACTACCAAAAAGCATTAACTGACGGCCCAAGGTGTTGGGGCTCAGCGGGGTTATTCCTCACCCCCTGGTTCCCAGATTTCGACCCCTCTACAGCAGTCATCACCAAGCTCCCCATCTAGGTCAGACTTCCTAATCTCCCGGCGCATCTATGGCACTTCGCTGTATTCCAAGGGATCGGCAATACTCTAGGCCGCTTTCTGGCTACAGACCCCTCTAGAGGGGAACAGGGCATATACACCTACGCCAGAATCTGTGCAGAAATAGACATGAGCAAAGGACTACCAGATCAGATTAACCTCAAAATTGGAGATTTCCATTGGACTCAGACCCTGGATTACGAGAACACAGCCTTCCGATGCCGGAATTTCCATCACACAGGGCACCTTCAGAGCTCTTGTCCCTCGATGACTGCCCAAAAGAAGAAAGCCAATCTTAAGCCGAAATCCAAAAGCTGGAAACCTCATGATCCTCCCCCCATGGATGATTTTGATCTCAGCTCAGATGAAGAGGAAGGGGATGCGGAAGGACTGGACGCAAAGCCGGCACAGGATCCGCCTTCGGCTTGTCCTGAGGATTCTAATGCTCCACCAAACTCACAGAAAAGAGCTCATGAGTCCTCTCCCTCGGATTCAGACAAGGAGACCTCTCCGTCAGCCCCGCTCAGTTTGCAAATCATGCCAGCTCAGTAGAATCAGCTTGGCTGGGTCAAAGTTGGTAAAAAGAAAGGAAAAAAATGCCGAATAGTTGATTCTACCCACGCTGGGTAGACTCCCCTGTTCAGCTCTTGTTTCTCTGTTTTTGTTACTTCTTGCTTAGCACTGCTCTCTTTTTGTTCTCACTTAGGGGCCGAGGTGGATAGTTCATCCTTTCCGGCTGCCCATTCTCTTGCTTCTCTTGGATGTAATCTCATATTGTACCATATGTTATCTTAATAGAATTAGTTTTACAGAGAAAAAAAAAAAAAAAAAATTATGTTTATTACCACTTTATTGAGTAAATTAACAAAGCAATAAATAATAATAAAAAATGAAACTAAGTATTTTGAAATAATTATGTATCTTTTACATCAAAATTTTATTTATAAATCATTATAGATATTTTCTTCGAAGAGTTGATTTCAACATATCTTACAACATTTTAGAATGTTTTATGTTGTAGTTTATTACCTTAAATCTTAAATTTCACATTATTAATATAGTGTTATAAATTATGAATCATAATGATAGTACAATGTTTCAAACTAGGAATCAGAGTGCATAAAATGATCTCAAAGTCTAAGCATAGTAAATGAAAATTCCTTACTCTTTTTTAATGAAAAATTAATGGATGAAAAAAATCATTTACTCAGTTTTGAGTTTGGACTTTTTTTGGATACATTATTTTTATTAAACATGACTTTCATATTCAACCACAAATCGAGTATCTGCTAAACCCTATTAAAAATAATTAATTTACACCTCATGAATAAAATCTATTACTCTTCTATTAAATATCAATGAAATTAAAAAATATTAAAGATCGTTCATCGAATTTATAACTTTCCCTCAATGTCTTTAATTCATGTAGAACTGAAATGGTCATTGGAGATTCATATTCCTTTGAAAGCACGGGCAATTTTTGTTTGATTGCTTGTTAGACATTGTAGCAAGAAAGATTCAATTTAACTTTAGCCTTAGTCGAATTGAGTAAATCGAACTTCCATATCAACATGACAACTTGCAGGTTGTTAACTAATGTGACATGTCTCTTGTCACTCAGTGAGATCAACAAATTTGAGTTAGTGGGCTTGGAGTTCTGTCATGCATGTGTGTTTATTGCTAAATTTTACAACTATTTTCAGTTCTGCTTAGTTTACTCACCTCTAACTATTGATAGAGTTTTAAGGTCATTTTTGCAGCAGGATAACATTTTATCTAAAATATCTATTATTTAACTGATCAATCATCCAAAAATATCTCATGCATACATGGAATTCAAATTCCTCGGCTGGAGTGTTGGCGTTAAGGCTAATGTAAAATTATTTGTATACTAATGGAGTGTACAAACTTTTTCATACAAGAAGTTGATCAATCTTTGGGAATTGTGAAAGGAAATAGGGACCTTTCCTATTGATTAGGAGCTTGAATTTGCTCAGTATTTTACAACAAAATAGGAGGCTGGAGGAGGAAAAAATTGGCTAAGTGTTGGCGAGAGGTTCTCATTCAGTAGGGAGAATAGTATTAACTTTGTAGGTGGTGCTCGGAGTTGGAGCATGCAATTGTAATAGTTTCTCTATTCAATTGATTAATTCAAAGAGGCTTGAGGGTTTTTTCCAAGTTGGATTCCCCTAGAAATCATGATGTACTTGTGGTTTTGATTGTTGTATCTAAATCGTGGTTTCTATTTCACAGATTAGTAGAGCAGAATTGTGTCTCTTGTTTTCAGTTCGAAATTTTAAAGAGTTGCAATTTTTATCAAATTTCTACATTTCTTTCATTTTTAAATTTTAATCAATTAGTCCATGTGGTGTGGAATATAATTCCTATCCAACTAAATAGCTATACAATGAGCTGGTGGTCACTATCCAAAATATAATTTTGTCCAATAATTGTGATTGGTCTTCTTATTATTATAGATACTTTTCTTTTATTTGAAGAGATGAATGTTGAATGTTGGGAATCTCTAACAAATTCTTCATTGGTTTTTTATTTTTTGTATTTTGTGTGTATGTTGCAAATTTGCATAATATTAAATGAAATTGGAGGTATAGTATGTTAGCGGAAATCTTTCTTCCATCTATGTTCCAAATTAGGAAAATAAGAACATAAAACTATCTCAAAGTCAAAAAGTAGAAAACGGAAATACCCTTACTCTTTTTTAATTAAATTTAATGGATGAAAAAATTATTTACCGAGTTTTAAGTTTGAACATTTTTTGGAATTTTCTTTTTTCTTAAAGTGGCATTCATATTAATTTTTTTTTTATATAAAATTTCAACCTCAAACCTAGTAGAGGCTAAACCCTATCAAAACTAAAGACAATTCATGGAATTTATAATTTTATTAATCTTTTACTTAAATATCAATGAAAATAAAAATCTTTAAAGACAATTCATGGAATTTATAATTTTATTAATCTTTTACTTAAATATCAATGAAAATAAAAAGTCTTAAAGATAATTCATGGAATTTATAACTTTCCCTAAATGTCTTTATTTCCTGCACAAGTGAAATGGTTAGTGGAGATTCATATTCCTTTCAAAGCATAGGCAATTTTTTCTTTCATTTTTTAAATTTTAATCAATTATCCCATGGGGCGTAGAATAGAATTCCTATTCAAATAAATAGTTTCTTTTAGTGAACATGTGGGTACTATGCAAAATCTAAGTTTTTTCCATAATTGTGATTGATCGTTTTATTACCGTGCCTACTTTTCTTTGGTCTCAATAGATGAATGTTGAATGTTGGGTATCTCCAACGAATTCTTCTTTATTTTTTTCTTTCTTTTTTCGTGTGTATGCTCCAAATTTGCATAGTATTAAACGAATTTGGAGGTATATATTTTTTTCTTTTTCATGTCTATGGTGAAAAATTGCAAAATATTAAATGAAATTGGAGGTATAACATTGTATCAGAAATCCTTCTTCGCTCTGAAGAGATGAATGTTGAATGTTGGCAATGTTTAACAAAATCTTTATTGTTTTTTCCTTTTTATGTGTATGCTACAAATTTGCTTAACATTAAATGAAATTGGAGGTATAATATATTAGATTAAATCCTTCTCCCCTTTGAAGAGATGAATGGTGAATGTTTGGAATCTCTAATAAATTCTTCATTGTTTTTTCTTCTTCTTTGTGTATGCTTCAAATTTGGAAAATATTAAATGAAATTGGAGGTATAGCATGTTAGCAGAAATCCTTCTTCCGTCTGAAGAGATGAATGTTGAATGTTTGGAATCTCTAACAAATTCTTCATTGTTTTCTTCTTCTTTTTTGTTTGTATGTTGTAAATTTGCATAAAATTGAATGAAATTGGAGGTATAATATGTTAGCAGAAATCCTTCTTCCCTATGAAGAGATGAATGTTGAATGTTGGAAATGTCTAAGAAATTCTTTATTTCTTTTTTCTTTTTTCTTTTTTTGTGTATGCTTCAAATTTGCAAAATATTAAATGAAATTGGAGGTATAATATGTTAGAGGAAATCCTTCTTCCCTTTGAAGAGATGAATGTTGAATGTTGGTAATCACTAACAAATTATTCATTTTTTCTTTTCATTTTTGTGTGTATGCTACAAATTTGCATGACATTAAATGAAATTGGAGGTATAGCATGTTAGCAGAAACCCTTCTTCCCTATGAAGAGATGAATGTTGAATGTTGGGAATATCTAACAAAATCTTCAATTTTTTTCTTGTTTGTGTGTATGTTGCAAATTTTCATAACATTAAATGAAATTGGACGTGTAACATGTTAATGAAAATAAACTTGAATGTTGGAAATCTCTAATAAATTGTTCATTGTTGTTGTTGTTTTTTTTTGTTGTGTATTCTTCATATTTGTAAAATATTAAATGAAATTGGTGGCATAGCATGTTAGCGGAAATCCTTCTTCCCTCTAACTAGAACTCAAGACCAAATCATCCAATGACTAAGCAAGCAAGGAATTGAACTTGGGTGGTGAGAGAGTTAACAACGCATCTCAACCACTCAATCTACCCTTACTTAATGGGAAGTCATTGTAATTTTAATCAATGCTAGTAGCCTAGAAAGTGTCATTTTGAGTTCCCTATATCCAATAGTACCCTAGTCCACATAATAACTGCACATAATTTTGCATTTAATAAAACTAGAGAAGCCATGTAAATTACATGATTGGTACAGGACGATAGTCATGAACCTGTGATAAACATAAGGACACTTTGTGATACATATCAATTAAAATCATAAAAAATAACTAAATAGTAAATTTATTTTAAATTATTGTTAGTATTAATTATAAAAAGATTAATATATAAATTAAAATATATATATACATTTAAAAAAATATGCAACAAGATTCTTAATTATGGAGATTCACCCCATTTCCTTTAATTTGGAAATAGGGTATTGTTATAATAATATGGCTTATGAATAAGACGTACCCAAGAAAACCAACTCATTTCATATGACATTTTCTTTAATTAATCAATGTAATTAAAACAGAATAAGGGGCAGAACTATTTTCGTGATAAATCTCAACCTTTTATTTGTGCAAAAGTTGTCTATCTGTTTTTTTGCAGAAACCTCAAGTAGTTGGAGTGTTTGAATCATTTTTTTGCAAAAATCCCAAGCAATCGGAGTGTTTGAATCATTTTTTTGACAGTAGAAATGGATTCAACACCATTAAAACCTCTCGAGGCACCCAAAATCCTGAAGTTTGATAGCTATAAGCCAGACTTCCAAAAAATTTTACATACTACTAAAAATTCTCTATTTCTTAATAACTAAATTAAAATTATTTGAAACCCTATTTCCAAAATAAAAATATTTTCCACTTATTAATACACTGATTAGTATAATAAAAACAAATAATCATTATATTGTTAACAAATCCGACATTTAAAAAGAAAAAACAAGTAACCAGCATAAAGGTTTTCACGTGAGACACAAACTAATTCTCCTTAAAATTTTAAAACAAGAAAGATGAATAAAACAAATTCTCCTTGAATTTTTCAAACAAAAAAGACAAATAATTGCTTATTAAATGCCATAGCAGGTAAGTCATTAACCGCAAAATTTCAGTTGGAAGTGCAGTATTTTTGGACACGTGTTATTATTTCTGAAACCGTTATCTTGAAAATTGATGCGGAGTTTTTTGAAGAAAAGGTGAAACATGCATTCGAATTTTCAATTATAATTTAGGATGAGTGAAAAATCTGTTTCTCTCGAGTTTAGTTTTAGATTTAAATTTGCAAATTACATATTATCGTCATGCATGGAATTAGGTTGATTCGTTCATGCACGTTCATAATTTGTAATTCCGTTCAAGTTTCTAGCGTGAGCGTGGGAAGAGACTCGAGAGTAACACAGAATTTTACGCGATTCCTATTCCTTAGCGAGCAGGTCCCACAACACTTTGTCGTGTAGCAAAGGTAGAGTTAATTACGTCACGTAGAGGGAAATGCACTCGACTGGTGTTAATAGTAGGTAGCAATTGGAGGTATTAGGAAGCAGAGGTAGAGTTAATTAGTTGGGGTGCAAAATTAATTCAAACTATACTCCAAATAACAGATAACAAGCAGCAGAGGGAGGGTTAAATCGGGGTGGTGAATCAAGTGCAATAAGAAGATTCGCGTTGGATTTCCAACTCCAGTGAGCAAGGTGGACATGGGATGTAAAAAGTCCACTGAGCCAACTGGGGTGGTGAATCAACTGCAACTATGAAATATCGCAATAAGAAGAGCGTCAATTGCATGGGATGGGTGGTAACTTGCAAAATTTTGATGGCCACAATGGCAACTGCAATGGAAGGTCCGATGGCAGCAATGGAAACTGCAATCTGTCCCTCACATTCGAAACATTCATTGATTCATTAGTCCAATGAATACTTTGAATCTGACCAGGTAGAGATATGCAAGTTGAATGCCTAACATGGGAAATTTGGGAGTGGTGAAAGTTTTGGAGAGGTCCTCCCATTCTTAAGGCTACATGATCGATCGCTCCCCATTCTCCAAAAGTTTCGATGACACCGCAATAATTTTGTTTGCAATAATGATGATTCCATCGTAATGTCAGAGGCCTTTCTTGGATCGTTTATTAATGTCTGCTTTATACTTATTGTTCTGCCTTTCTTGTAAAGTTTTAATCTATTTTGATAATTAAAGTGAAAATATTTTTTTTATTATAATTATAGTTAAGATATATTTTGTTAATGGTGTTATTGATTTTTTTCTATTTAATTTAATGAGTATTTTTTTGGGGTTTTTTTAATTAAAAAGAGATAATAGGTCTTTTCATCTCAATTGTAATATTTATTATTCAAATTCTATTTTTAAAATTAAAAGATAAATATAACATTTGAAATTTATTTGAATATTTAAATGATATTAACTCAATTACTTAAAGGCATAAATTTTCTAACTTATAATTGAATTTAAAAATATCATCAAAATAAAATATAATTAAAAATACTAAAAGATATACAAGAAAAACTTCTAATAAACTCATTGTAAAATGTGCAACATTCAATGTATTCATATGTGATACTATTTTTAAAAATAAATATGGAGAATCGGCCTAGTGCGTCCAAAAAAATATAATGAAGGTTGAGAAAACTTTTTAAAAACTTCAATGTAAAAAGTGCAACATTGAATGTAAGTAGTGTTAATGGCTTGAAAGTCAAAAGGTGAAGCATTGAATGTAATTACTAAATAAATATGGAAGGCATTGTCTATCACACTACAAATTTGCGATAAATTAAATTTCAAATAATGCTGTAACACAAGCTAACTTAACAATAAACACATCATAAAACTGAAAGCCCAACAATACCTTATGCACATAAAAACTCAGCATGATTAATTAATCAACTATTGGCCCTATCATCTCTCATTCAATCCCCTATCCCTAGATAAGAGCTAACTATCCGTAATCTTCTCAATCCTTCCTCATTCCTCTCCTATTTACAATTATTCTGTCCCCAAATCTCATTGCTACAACTATGGTTTTTGTAATTCTTTTTGCTCCAACTCCTCCATTTGTAACTCTTATTTCCATTATTGCAACTCCTCTTGTCGTAACTCCTGTTGCTACAACTCGAGGCCTATTTTTGCAAATCCGATGAAAATACACAATATATGGGACCAACCACCAATTCAACATTTGTACAAGGGTGAAGCCACCATGGTAAGGTATGATAGGTGTGTTTTCCAACATTTTGCATAATGAATATGTTTCAAGTGGCAAGAGTACTTGTTTATTATTACTAATATCACCTTTCCCTTGTATCATACACCCACATACAGGTTCCAGCCACTGGAAACTATTAAAGTCAACACTCCTTGCATATATTATCACCTCATATAACATTTGGAAGATACCCCCCATAAATTATCAAAGTTGTCTTTTTCCTTTTATAATAGAAACAATTGAAGAAGGAGACTTACAAGTACCATGGGAGGCTCACTTGTTCTCTTAGAACACGCAAAAAAAGTAATTTTGGAGGCTTATGACCATGTTCTAGCTATTTTTTAGGATGTATGGAGTATGTGCAAAGGTGAAAGGGATAGAATGATGAAGTGGCACTAGAATTTTTCCCTTCCTTGATGGTAAGCTCAATTGGCCGAGGTCATATTGCTAAAAGAACCTTTCCATTGGGAGTTCACATGGTCAATTATCCTTCATGCCCTCTAGGTTAGGCTCTGCTAATGAGCCAATGGGAAGTGATCCCTTTGGGTGGATCTTCCTGGACTAATGTTTCAAAAGCCCTGAATGTAATCTCAATTGCACGAGGTCCCACTGCTAGAGCACCTTTCCAATGGGAGATCACAAGTTCAATTCTGGTTGAGGTCCTTGGGTTTAGGATCAAATTAGTTTGGCCAAGGGGTGTGGTCCCTTCAGGTGGACCTACCCTAATTTTCTGGGAAAAATAAAATAAAAAATAATTCCCTGAATTTTAGGGCAAATAGGTCTATGGTTGTTGGGACAATGGTGGAGCTCACAAAGGAAATTTTAGCAGAAGTAACAAGACTTTATAAGGAATGGGAACAATGCATTGCAAGCAGATTCCGAGGCCCAAAATTCTCCAACAGTTCATGGAAACTCGAGAGACTTTAGTGAGGAAAGGAATATGGTTTGATTGTCGATCCTTGCCACTCCCTTGTGTTGGCTTGGCCTTTCTCTTAAAAATTTATTTCACATGCATAGGGAATTATTAAACCATTTATCTCAAACACATTCTCCTTTTTTACCACCTCGGGCATGGTTATAGCGTTAACCTGTCATATTCCTTGATCAGAATCTAACATAACATGGTAGCCCATGCACAAAAGTTGAACAGGGTGTGAGATGTCATTTCACATCACGATATGATGAGGTTACTTGTGGAATGATCCCTAAACAAATAAGGAAGAAGGTGGGGAGAATATTTCCACAAAATTGTTGCAGTTCTAGTAGTTACAACTTTGTCACTTGAACTCGTAGTAGTTGCAACTCCTCCTGGAATTGGTGATGTTGCAACTACAACATAAGGATACATTGCAACAAATCTCATAGCCATAGAATCCTTACTATTTCCTAGCAATTGAGAAGCGTCGAGCACTACAACTCCAAAAAATAGTGGCCCTAATGTAGAAATAGTAAGCAATAATCCAATTATTAAAAGGGTGAGAGGGTTGAATCATAAAATACCATCCAATTTTCCAAAGAAAAGAAGAACCAAGTACCATCCCATCGCCATTCAAACCCCTTATGATACACAAGAACTTGTAGCGGAAGGTGACCTAGGATTTGAGAAATTTGAAACATATGATCTTGCTTCTCAACAAACCTTTATATCGGGTATATTTGAACACGTGTTATTAAATATGAAACCTTTATCTAAAAAATCGAAGCATGTTTTTTTTTTAAATAGTGAAAAATGCATCCACACGTTTAATTTCAATTTAGTGACTTTGAAAAATCACTTTAATAACCTTATCTTGATTTTTGCTTGGAAATGCATGCATGAAAATAATTACGTATTATCCCCATGCGTGGAATGAGATACATACATGTGCATAGGTTGTTATTCTGTTGAGGTTTCTAGCGTTAGCGTGGGTAGAGACTCAAGAATAACACAAAATTGTAATAGTTTCATATTTCTAAGCGAGGCGACCCCAAAACACTCAGTGCATGAGTTGGAGGTGCACTCGACTAGTGTTTCATTTAGACTTGACCACAGTAATATAAGTTTTTAATTGGAGATAGTAGGTAGCAGAGGTAGAATTAATTAATTGGGGTGAAAATTTAACTCAAACAATATAGTCCAAAAAACATGCAACTAAGGGAGATTTAACTGGGGAGAGTTATGCTCCATCCGAATAAGAAGGAGAGCATTAATTCGATTTCCAACTCCACTAAGCAAGCAAGGAGTGTATGGGATTGGGAGGCAAAAGTCCGATGGTTGGTAAGTTGCAGAGAGTTTTTGTTTTCCCAACTACAACTCCAATCTGCCCCTTATCACACCCGAAGCATTCATTCACTCATTATTCTAATGAATAAATAAATGTTTCAGATGTGGCGAGATAGATATATGTAAGTTGACGCATAACATGGCAAATTTGGGAGTCGTGAAATTTTTGGAGTGGCCCTTACCTATTCTTAAGGCTACATGATCAATCACTCCTCATTCTAAAAAAATTGAGGGTATGATGACACCACAATAATGGCATTTACAATAATGATGATTCCATGGTGATTCTGTGACCCCCCTATATTCTTTCTAGGTGTCTCCACCAAACTCCAGCGTAGAAATTATCTCCAAGAATGCCTCTTTTTCCCGCATATCAATCACATTGATTTGAATTACAAACTTGAAGGCTATTGTGAAATTTTATGTCTTGTAGGAAATGGATCAATTTGAAAAGGTACATAAATTAATGGGTTTTAAACTCAGTTTGCAACATAAAAAGAAAGACAAATATATCATACACAGCAACACAAGACAAAAAAATGATAATCATTAGGGGAATTTTAAGGTCTAAAATGAGCCTCCTAAGGAAATTATAAAATAATAGTGGAAATAATAAATTAAGATTAGATTGCATCACCAAATTTTATAGGGAAAAAGGAAAAAACTATTTTTTCGTCTCGTGTTTTCAACTTATTTCCCTTTGGGTTTACTCAAATTTCAAGTGGGAACACTCGTTGGATGTATAATTTGATTCATTTGCTCATATTGACTTAGAAAATGGGAAAAAACAATAAATTCAGCATAATCAACCACATTCTCAATGCTCTTTTCTCTTTCGAGTTGATTATTTGGATTATTACTAATATCATCATTTTCTATCTGTACATTCGCCTCACTGCCTGTATTTTCTTTCTCAATATGCACATTGATCTCAATACCTATGTTTTCCTTCCCTGTTTGAACTGTAGTTCTTTTCCCATTACGTTCATCTATTTTACTTCTAGTATTCTCCTTTTGCACACGAGGCTTGCCATTTGCGCTTACGTTTTCAGTCTGTACATTTCCCTTGCTGGTAGATGCTTCTTTTCCTACTTTGTTGGCTACATCTTCTTTTTCCTTCTACTCTGTTTCTATATTTTCAGCTCCTTGTGAATGGATTATTAATTGGTCAAGAGGAGCTTTTAGTAGTCTATGACTTTGAAACAGCATGAATTTATTCATATCTTTAGTCTGAAACTTGGATTTAGCCAAGTTATATAATTGGGAAAATTTATCAACAAAAAAAAATAAATCATCAAACTCATCGGGTTCATGCTCAAATCGAGCAATTGAAACTAAAGTTGTGAAATCAAATGCTACTTTTTTCGGGTTATACTACCTGCCTGGGATTGTAGAGAGCTTAAGATCCCTTATTTTGATGACCTCCTTCTTAGCATGTGTGAAGTTATTAAGTGTATAATGCCCATAGTGAAATGGAAATAGGCCACATTAGTTTCTTGTTATTCTTGAGAGATCTTGACATGCTTTCTACTGTTAATTGGTAGGAGATTTATTGTGCTAGCAGTTTGTATGGGAGATACAAAGGTAAAATATGGGGCTCCACTATACTTCCAAATATTCTTATATAGGTAAATTTCACTTCTCCAAACCAGTCACCAATATGGGATATATCAGTCTTAGCTTTTTCATAAATATGGGGAGGAAATTGGTTGAAAATGGTTTGGTAGACAAGTATGAGGAAACTGTGACAAATTCTATAAACATGGTTTTTAAAATGCACATTCCATAAGAGCTTATGGTAAATATGAATAGGAATGGAATATTTGGGGGTCCATTTCCAACCAACAAGGGGAAATTCAGAGTTAAAACATAGGGAATCTAAAATGTAGGCACAAAAGTAAAACGGGGTTGTGATTCCTCTGTCTTTATCCTTTCTATACTCTAGGATTCTATTGGCTATCTTATCTGAAAGGATAACTACCCAGTCCATGATTTCAGAATTCACAGCAGAATGGATTAAGGGTATCATTTGTATTGAAAATCTAGTTGAATTATCATTTCCAAATAGCCTGCACATCATTGCGGCGGCATAAAAATATCGAGGTGAAAGGGACTCCACAGAGTACATACCTGATGATTCATTTTTATGCTTCTCTGGAGATTTCCTCCATTCTCTGATTGGCTTAGATTGAGTTTCATTGCATGCAGCAAAATCCTTAATAAAAGCTTTGTTGTAGACCTTTTGCGGATCTGGAAGATGGTACATTACCTCTATGTCCTCTGCTCTGAAAGACCCAAATATTGTTCCAGTAGCTGAAATAAATGTCCTGTTTTGTATGGTGACATTGTCTATCACTCATTGAATTACATCATAGTAAGGGAATATGTTTGCCCGAGCTACAATTCTATGAAGGAATGAATTTGTAAGTGCTTTAAAGGGAGTCTTAGAATCATAATCTGAGTCATCTTCATCAGGAACTATTGCCTTCACCTCAGTAACCTTAGGATCTTCTCTTTCAATCAGATTATATACATCTTCCCAAGTCATTTTTCCAAGTCCCTGGTATGATGTGTCTGTAACTAGCTTAAGTTTTGTTGGGTTTTCTTTTAGTACTATAGGCATAGCAGCAAGATCTGTAGTGATAGTAGCCTTTTCTTTCTTATATCTCTTAGACATTTTGTCGTCTGGTAATGTCTTACTTGCTCGGTGAACAAAAGGATTGAATGTTCTGTGGTTCTACAAAGGAGAAAGGTTTTCAGATGTGGTGATAATGCAATGAGAACAGTTATATGAAATTTTTTATCCATTATTTTCAATTTATTAACTTCATGTTAAAACTTAAATGCCCTCTATAGGAGTCACACTCACGCATTAAAAATAGAATCAATCATCATTATTCATTTGATTTTCTATTTAATAAATCGTACAATTGGAGATCGGCACTTTTGGAATGAGAATAAAAACTTTTGTTTTTGAATTTTGTGATTGCGATGAATAAATAACATATGAGCAGTATAAAACAAGCATAAAGTTTAAGTATTGATCGCATCGGGAATTTCTAACAAGGATAACAAATAAAATATCATAATCCTCGCCAATTTTCGATTGCGATGATGGTATATCACATTGGCTATTTTCAAGAGAGAGTAAAATTGTAAATGATATTTGCCGATTTTGTGATTGCGATCATGGTGGGATCCATCACATAGGAATTTTGTAGAATGAGCAAATATAATGTTTGTTTCTCCAAAATGTGATTGAGATAAATCGCATCGCATCACATAATGGTTTATAAAACAAGTCCATGTAACATTACTCTTCCGAAATGCGAATGAGATGAATCGCATCTTATCGGAGTTTTTCAAAACAAATGTGACAACTTAAAACCACTCTGATTTATTATTGTGATTTGTTCTATTGCATCGAAGTTTTTTCAAAACAAATGTCAAACTTAAAGATATCTCCGATTTGCGATTGCGATTACTGTTTCACATCGAACTTTGTTTAATCACTTTATGTATTATGTTGTTGTGATAAAAGTTTTTATATCTCATCAGATCAGAAAGTTTCAATATTACATTTGTTTATAATCACTTGTGATTTATGAAACAATGAACTCTTTATTTGTTTTATTCAAAATGATTGAATTTCCTTTAAGTATTTTATTCCTAAAAATAAAGGCAACCTATTTCTAATGGAGTTTATTCTAAAATTTTGAAATGGGGAGGGTTGTTGTACCGTACAACAATTGGCAATTCACTGGAAGAAACAGTTATCTCTGAAAAATAACATGAATACTATATTTCTAGTAAGTAAATTTTTTCAAAGATAATGAAAACTATCTTAGAGAAATTTTAAATAAAATCTAACTCTGAAAAAGAATAAAAAATCACTTATAATTTCTTTCTAATTCCTCAAAAATAAAAACATTTTTGGGTTTTCTTAAGCGTTGATTGGTTGATAATAATGAAGTAGGGGGCTCCTCCAATTTTAGCTTTTGTGTTTTACTCTATTTTTATAGGCATTGCCTCTGTTGCCTACAAACTTTCATAGTCTCGATAGGGTTGCCTTTTAACCATTAACCATTCATTGTCTTATCCAACTAAGATCATAATTCTTTAAAAATAAATTCATAAAACATTGTATCTTATGTTTTTCTTCTTTTTATTTATTTTTTAAATTAAAATCCATTGTTATGGTTTGGTAGCTAGTTGATAACAATGCCATTCACTAGTTGTAATTAAACTGAACAAGCTGGCTCATGATGAGACCCCTTGTCTTATAATTATAAGCCATCACCCTGTTTTGGTATGCAGTGGTGGTAATGTCAGTTTTATTACTTCTTATTATCATGGTAAGCAGGCTCGTGATGAGACCTCTTATCTTTTATTTTTAACATATAATTTCTTAGAATTACATTCTAAAAAATCACAACCTTAATGGATGGGGTGAAATGATTTTATCCTTAAGAATCAATGGATGACAATTTTCAGAGTTTTTTGAATGCCAAGCTTGGAAAAGTCTTTACTTTTTATGGATAACCTTTCCCTGCTTAATAAACTTATAATGATTTACATTTTTCTCAAGGTTTCAAAAGATCATGTAAATGTTTTGAACAAATTTTCAAAGTTTAACATTTTATTTTAAACTATCCAAAAATTGTAATCATTTCCATAAAAATTCTTATTTACATAAAATAAGTATTTATAGTATTTTTTTTGAAAATATTTTCAAATAGTAAAAAGTCAATTAAAGACTTATTAACAACCTTATTTAAAAAACAAACAAAAATTTCAGAAAGGAATATGTACAGGTAAGAAGGGGTTACCTCCTCAAGAAAATAATTTCCTTAAAATAAGCCCATTGACAGGAAGAGACTCTCTCTTTCTCGTTAAGTCTTGCAGAATGAACGTGTATGAGCCTATCTTTTCAGTAATATGAAATGGTCCAAGCCACATTTTTTGAAATTTGATATGCTTACTTTTGTCTTCATGTGCTTTATCCCATTTCAGAACAAGGTCACCAATTGACAAAGTTTTAGATCTGGTGGAATTTGCATCAAAAGAAGATTTTACTAGCTGTTGTTGTTTCTCATGAATGTTTTTTTCTTTTTCTCTTTCTTATTCTAATTTAAGAATTTGATAAAATCTCAACTGAATAGATGATGAAGTATTTTCTTCAATAAATTGAACTAGGGCTAATGATGGAAGAACTAGATTTGATGGTATCACAGCTTCTTTTCCATAAACTAGACTGAAAGGTGAAGTTCCTATCGAAGTTTTATGAGTAATACAATCAGCCCGAAATGCAAAAATTAAAGACTTGTGCCAATTCTTTTGATTCTGATCAATGGTATTTTTAATAATTTTGATGAGATTTTTATTATTAGATTCAGCTAAACTATTACCTTGTGGATAATAATTTGTTGAATATTTCAATTTAAAACCTCTTTTGATTGCAAATTCCATTATACTATTTCCAGAAAAGTAAGATGCATTGTCAAATACAAGACGTTAGGTACATCAAACTGTTAATGATGAAATGATCGATGAAATCAATAATTGCATCGGTGTAGCTACAACTAAGGAATTTCTTCTACCCACTTTGGGAAGTAATACATTGTTGTAAGGATGTATCGTATTGTTGTTTGGAAGAATGAGGTAATATTTGGGTGAAAATGTGAAGTTGGGAAACACTTTTTGCCCTTTTTTGACGTTGAAAATTGTAATTTTCTATGTTTTTCAACTTCAACTCCACTAAACTCATATTTTTATCGCAAATTATGCTTTGACATAAAAACAAGAATTGTAGAGAATTGTCTTACCTCCATACCGATATTTAAAAAAAAAAAAATATTGACATATAGAGGAGTAAATTTGTTGTTTACTAACTGCATATACTTGAAATTTTCAGGCAAACATAAATAGTCACTTTATTATCCTTTACTTTTTTTAGGGAAGGTTATTCATTTTTTGGAAAAAAACCATAGCATCATAATCTGCATATATTGCACTAGTGCACAGACTATTTTTTGGTAATTTTCGGATCAAATCACTGTTTTTTATTATTTTTTGAAATGGACGAAGACAAAAAAACAGTGATGTTTCAGTACATTTTATTATCCTTTGATTTTCTTTTCAATGTGATCGTCAATAAGAAAAATGAAAGTACCCTTTTGAAGTAGACAGGGAGAGGAAGTGCACTATGATTTTTTTAAATTTTTTGGTGTCCTCGTTTGAAAGTTATTGAATTTTCATTCAGTGCAATTTTTCGAACAATGAAATTCCATAGTGACATAGTTTAGTAAAAAATTAATAAAAAAATGAATTTTTTAATGAAACTCCATAAATCTCACATCATCAAAAACTAGATTTAGAGACGAATCTAATGGTACTTGGTCCGACATATAACATTTTGTTTTTGTAGGTGTTATATCCCTCCAAAGTTGCAGGTTTCTCAAAACTGCAGAGTTTTTTGAGTTTTTTGTTGACCAGAAACTCTCGGCCGGGAAAAACTCTCGGCCGAGAAATTTTTAAAACTGTCGGCCGAGAGTTTTAAACCAATTTATGCGCGGGAAAACTCTCGGGCAAAAGTTTTAAAAACTCTCGGCCGAGAGTTTGCGGCCGAGAGTTTGCACAATAAAACTCTCGGCCGAGAGTTAGAAAAACTCTCGGCCGAGAGTTTGTGGCCGAGAAATTTGTAACACAACTCTCGGCCGAGAGTTTTCAAAACTTTCGGCCGAGAGTTTTCAAAACTCTCGGCCGAGAGTTTTCAAAACTCTCGGCCGAGAGTTTAAGTTGACTTTTTTTCTCGGCCGAAATTAAAAATTTCTCTGAATTCTACATCACTTAAAATGCTTGTTTCTAGCAGCGTTTTCACCATTTCTAACCAATAATTTCAAGCCCCCATTGCTCAAATGGTTGCTCAATGTTTACTGGTTGCAAAGGAAAAGTTGGCTTCCCTTGTCTTCCTTTAGCAGTTTAACAAATTTCGCACTTCCTCACATAATCATGTGTATCTTTGAAAAGTGTAGACAAATAATTTCCAGCATGTATTATTTTGTGAGCCGTGGTATTACCTCCAAAATGTCCACCTGCTGGTCCATCATGTAATCCCTGCAATACCTTTTTTGCTTCAGGCTTTTCAAGACATCTTCATATAATTGAATTATAATTCTTTATGAATAAAGCATCATCAATTATTTCATAATGTTTAGCTTTTAACTTTAGAGCATGTTTGTTCTTATATCTTAGATTAAAAGGATAATACCAATTCTTCAAGTAAAAGATCAGATCTGCATATTGAGATTAAGAATCTATAACACTTATCTAATTTTCTTGAACAACATTAGCTTGATCTTGATGTTATGGTATGTAGTGAGCTCCTGCTAATAATCTGCAAAAACATTATCCTCTAACAATCTTGGCTGGCTTAATATCAATATCATACTCTTACAAAGTTGTTACCCAATTAGCTCTCTTTTCTCCTACTTCATTTTGAATTAACAATTGTCTCACTGCAGAGAATGGGACAATAATTTTTGTGTGTGTCTTTAGGAGAAAAGATCTAAAATGTTTAATTGATTTAAATATAGCGAAAGCTTGTTTTTCCACATTGGAATAATTAAGCTCAGCTCCTTGGATATTTGAGCTAAAGAAATAAATTGGTGCTTATATTTGTTGATCATTGAGTTGTGTTAAAACAACAGCATATGATGTTTTAGTAGCCAAGGTATACAAAATAAAATCTTTAGAAAAATTAGGAGTATTTAATGCAGGTGCATTAATGATTTCCTGTTTGATTGTATCAAAGGCTTCCTTCTCTTTATATCCCCATTTGAATACTGAATTTTTATTAATCATATTCTGCATAGGTAAAACAATTTCAGAAAAATTATGAATGAATCTCTTTAAAAAATTGATTTGCCCTAGAAATGATTGCATGGATTTTTTTTTATGAGGTAAAGAAATATCAGAAATTTCTTTCACTCTATCATGATCAATATATATACCATATTTTGACACAATAAACCCTAATAGTTTTCCTTCATTGAGAGAAAATAAGGATTTCTTTGGATTTAAAGAAATACCAAATATTCTACATCTTTCAAATATCTGTTTTAAATCATGCAGATGATTGGCTCTTTTCTTTGATAATATTGTTATGTCATTAAGATAAATAACCACTGATATATTAATCAGACCCTTAAACGCTATATCCATGGCCCTTTGGAAAGTAGCTCTTGAATTTATTAAACCAAAGGGCATTTTCTGATAAGCATAAGTTCCCCATTTGGTTCTAAAAGTGGGTTTCAGCCTATCATCTGGATGTACTAATATTTGGTTATAGCCTGAAAAACCATCAAGAAAAGACATGAGCTTAGAACCAACTACCTTTTGAAGTATTTGCTCCATTGTTGGCAATGGGAAATTGTCCTTTTGACAAGCCTTGTTTAGATTTCTAAAATCAATGCAAATTCTAATATCTCCATTCTTCTTTTTGACAGGTACCATGTTGGAGACCTAATTAGAATGTCTTATGAGAAAAATGGTTTTGGCCTTCAAAAGTTTATTGAGTTCTGTCTTGATTTGAATTTCAATATTTGGATGAATTTTTCTTAACTTCTGTTGAACAGGTTTGACATCAGGAAGCATTGGAATTATATGTTGAATAACAGAAGTATCATAAGTTTTCAAGTCATCATAATTCCAAGAAAAAATATCTTTATACCTACTCAAAATTTTGATGAAAACAGTTTTTTCCTCTAGAGTTAACTCGAGTCCTAAATTAACATTTTGAGGTTTAGACTTGGAGCCAAGATTTACTAATTTAAACTTCAAAGTAGAACTTTGAATTTTAGCATTAGTAACTTTCTTGAATTTGTCTTTTATATCATATAAGTCCTAAATTTTAACTACAAAATTAGGAATAGGATTTTCATTACTTTTTGAGGTATTTTGAAGATCATGATCATTTTCATCAATTATTTGTTCATCATAGGATTTCTCTGAAGTCAAGAAATTCAATATGTCTTCATCATGATAGAATACTCTCTAGTTTGTGATACTATCGGGAACAGATGGTCGAAAGATTAACTTGACTGAAAATCTATCAGGACTGTAATCTTCTGCAGGGAGGAGTTTGGATGCAACATTAGCTAACAAATCAGCTGATGTATTTCTAATTCTAGGAATAGAAGAGATATTAAATGCTAAAAATTGAGTGGTAAGGTTTTGCACAAGGGTTTGATAATGTTTAAGATGACCTGAAAGATAATGGATGGTATTCCTTACTTGTCTTATGACAATTTCAGAATCACCATATACTTTCATGTATTTGACATTTAACCCTATTGCTTTATAAAGCACTTAGATCAAGGCTTCATATTCTGCAGTATTGTTTGTGCACTCAAATTCTAGTCTACATGATAGCATAGTTTTCTCTCCATCTGGATAAATCAAAATGCATCCTGCTCCTTCGCCATCACTAGATTTTGATCCATCGAAATATGATGAGAAAAATAAAGACTTATTTACAGGTTTATCTATAGATGTATCAGAAAAATTAACAATTCTAGAAGAATCAGATTGTGAAAATTTTTCAATTTGTGAAATAAAAGTATCTACAGAAAAGGGTGATTGTGGTGCTGTGAAATTCCCAAGGAATGATTTAGCAGAATAACCTCCAAGGATATTGTTATCAAAAGATACAGGTTCATTTGCTTGTTCAAATTCAGTTACAGTATGCAACATATGTTTTTCTCGCTCAACTTTGATTTGATTTGGTTTCCATTTATAGGGAAGCCACATATGTTAGTAATCAGTTGTGATATAACCATTAAGCTTTGCAGACCAATCCATGTTTAAGACTAATCCATAGAATTCAGGAATATCTGTGACTAGAATATCAATTCTCTGGACAATCCTAGGATCAGAGGCTAATCGAGTAGTAACTGAATTGATTTCTCCTACAACCTGGGCTTTAGAGCGATCTAATTGAACAATGTGAACTGCAGAATTTTATGGTTCAATATTCAATTTTTACAGACTGAAGTAGGCATTATATTAGAAGATGCTCCTGAATCTATTAAACAATTATGTAAATTCTTGTTGTAGATTTCATAAGTCAAAAGAAAAGGAGGTGTCTGAGAATTTGATCTTTCTCCAATAAGAAGAGCATCAGTGGCATCTACTTTATTTGGTGGCTTACCTATTCCTTTAGTTGCTTTAGCAACTACACCACTTGGTAGAGGAGCAATAGGTGTTGCATTTAATTCTTTCAATAGCAGCTTCTGTTGATATTTAAGTTTATTGAGTTCATGTAAGGAAATATTCGCTCTAGTTTTCTTCATGTCTTAAACAATATTATAATCCATAGGATCTGATACCACCAAAGTTTTAGATGTTGATGTAGGAGGACTAGAAGATTATGGTTTATTTTGAGTGGGTAAGGGAGAAGCTTTCTTTATAGGGGATTTATCTTTGGTAATTGGAGTTATACTTTTCTTCTTAGGAATAGATTCAACAGGATCCACTGTATATTTACTCCTTGTACTTACAGGCATGGCTTCTTGTTCACTGTCCGAGTTAGGGAGAATGAAATCCCACATCCCATGTAATTTAGCTATTTCCTCTCTTTCTTCCTCTTCATCTGATACTGGAGGAGTATCTTCTTCTTTTTCCTCTTCTGATTCTGCATTTGATATTTAATTGGGAGGTTTAGATTCAAATTGATTTCTCTTGAAATTTCTGAATGGTCTTTTGGTAGAAGTCTCTGCCACTTGCTTTTTAATCTCAACCATTTCATTAGACATGGTTTTGAGAACTTTCTGTAAACCTTCCATGTCATATGGATCTCTTGGTGTCTTCTTCTTTGAATCATCTTTAAAGCTGACTTTCTTGGATTTTCTTTCCTCAATAGCATTTTTCTTGTCTAGGGCAATAATCTGTTTTTCAACTGAAATAGCTTCTTTCATATTCTCAGCTAAAGTAGCTTTCACAACTGCATGGAAAACTTTGAATCTGTAGGGATTTTATTCAAAATTTTGTTGAATCGAGAGTTAAAATCTAATGGGTTCTTAGGATCCTGTCCTCAGATTAGAGAGATCATTGATTAGGGTAGCTATTGATCTATCATCTCCAAATTTGGTCAAGAAATGATCTGAAAAAATATCCCAACTTGTAATAGATCCTAAAGGTAATGAAAAATACTAGGATTCTGTTGCCCCTTGCAAAGTATAGTGGAATAGCCTGACCACAACATCTTTGGGAAACAGATGATTGAATTTGCGATGAAGAACTAATATCGCTCTTTGATTCCAATGGGGTTTTTCTCGTTTTAACTCTACTAGGTAAAGGAGATTCCTTTGGGGGAATACCAAGTTTTTCACTTTGTGACCTAGTGAGGGGTCTGGAAGAAACAATTTTTGAAGTAACACTACCTTCAGATATTTCAGACTCTTCTAATGATAATGAGAACTCTTGGAGTTTATGAACTAAATCTTGTATTTCAGGGGACTTAGGAGGTTGATTATCTGATTGATTTGAAACTTTAGTAGTGGGTGTTTGAATATCTCTATCAATTTCTTCCCTGGTGATTTGAGATGTAGAAGAAATTGAAGAGGGTGATGAGGGTGAATTGCTCTTAGAATGGCCAGTATATTTGGATTTATTTGCCATTCATAGCTTAGGCCCTCCTTCTATCACCAAAAATGTTGATGCCTCGAAAATCGCTGCTTCAAACATTGGGGGAAAACCACCTGGTCAGGACCTTAGGACAACTCCTTTTCCGTTTGGTGTGGTGGCTTTGACTGGATTTATTGGACCAGTTTCCTAATAACTAAATGGGTTGGTGATGGAATGATTGTATGAGAGGATAATGAAACTAAATGACTTGAAATAATCTATCTAATTTAATTTATAACTTATAAATAACTCTAAAAAATTAACCCGGGTGTCAAATATGAATACAACTTAAGGATTGTTTCAATCAAATCAATAACCATGAAAATGTATTATAATTTAAATGAAATATGTAGTATCAAATAATAACAACTCTGTTTAAGAAATTAAACAGAGTTATAATAACACATTGCATTCATCATTTTATATATCATTTCTATACACTGTGACAAATGAAATATTTCTATACACTCAGAAATGATATGTATAAAGAAATATTATAAAATAAAGTACATATAAATGATAGAAAATTTAAAGAGAATATCTCATAACATAAGAAAAATAACAGTAAATCAATAGAAATACTAGATTCATCTCGATACTTTTCTTGATGCAATTCAATATTCAGATCCAGTGCTTCAATGTAAAACAACTCCAAGGTACAGAAATGCAATTCTCAGAGGTAATTTTCCATAAATCACCAGATGTGATCCTTTATAAAAATATAATAATCAATGGAGTACAAAAATGTAACATCGAAGTCAAAAATATTACAAATTCATGACCCCTTTCTAAATGCATGAAAGGGGTTTAAATAAGAACTTAATAAAAGAAAATAGCTAGAACTATTGCTACAATCTATCATCAGAAATCCAGAAATAAACTTGTGATATTAAAATGGACCAGATTCATTGATTTTCTCCTGCATTCAGTGTGCCAAGGTGGCAAATTTTGAGCATATCTTTGACCTCTACAGGATGACTTAGCCTCGAATGTAAGTGACCAGTGTATGTGGCATCAGAAAACTCTGGAATGATGAAACTAATGGCATTGGAAAGGCATTTGATTACTATTTGCTGATTGTGTGGCTTGATTAGATATGTCCACATGATATCCCATGAAATTCCTTGAAGTTTGTTGATTTTTTGCTTCTTATTGATTAATTCTTGCTTCCACTTAGAATTAGTCTCTTTTACCTTTGCTAATTTACCTGGGATACAATTTGAAATTAAATTGGTGGCATATAGGCTATCATTAACCAACTGTGTTATACTATTCATCATAGTCTTAGCTCTTGATGTGGCTCTTTCTCTTTTTATCAACTAATTTTCCGATTCAGTAAACAGAATTTATTTGTGCGTTTCTTTAATCCTAGGAAGGTTTGCATTCCTTCACTGCTCTGAGTCTTTCCATTGAAGAAATTCAGAAATTTTCTCATTTGCATCATCAAATTCAAGCCTGAGGCTAATTCCATAATGTATAAGAGATGATGTTATTTCACATAAGGGCTCAGTTTGTGCCATCTTTTGACATAGTTCATTCAACTGTTGAGACAACAGTTTGTTTTTTTTAGGAGCTTCAGTTTTAAATTGATGTAATTTAGGATAATCCCTAAATTTGTCCAATCTTGCTTGAAATATTTTCTCTTGTTCAACTTTAGCAGTTTTCTCATTTTGCAATAGAGTTTGTAACTTTGCCACTTCTTGACTTAACTACTGTTGCTTATTGAAAGCTTGTTGATCAATCTTTTTCTTCTCAATGCCAAGTTGCTCTTCCAACTGTTTAGATCTGAGCACTTCATCTTGCAATTACTATTCCAACTGCGTAATCTTTTGTTGATTTTCTGTTGCTTTTTCCTCCAGCATAGCTATATATACTTCCTTTTGTTTCATCATTTGGGTGACTTCTGAGGCCTTGTCTATAGTAGTTGCACTAGAGGTGCCTACATATTGTGACAATTTGGTGAGATCCTCTAAACGATTCAGCTCAGTATTTTTCCAGACAATGTTCATCAGTTTAACTTGTGATGTTAAAAGAGACTCTTGATCTATTCTTCTTCTCTTCCTCTATTTCCTGACAACATCCCTATGCTTAGGACTATAAAATATATCTAAAGGAGGAATATCTTCTACTTTTAACACAATTTCTTTTGTAGGGTGTTCAAGAATTATTTCCATATCTTGATCTGTCAGAATTTAAACTTGAGGATTATTTTGCAATCCTATTTGTTGTTAAAATTGCTCATATTGACTTAGAAAATGGGAAGAAACAATAACTTCAATAGAATCCACCACATTCTCAGTGGTATTTTCTCTTTCAAGTTGATTATTTCGCTTATTACCAATACCATTTTTTTCTGTCTGTACATTAGCCTCACTGTCTGTATTTTCTTTCCCAATATGCACATTGGTCTCAATACCTGTGTTTTCCTTCCCTGTTTGAGCTGTAGTTCCTTTCCCACTAGGTTCATCTGTTTTCCTGCCAGTATTCTCCTTTTGCACATTAGGCTTGCCACTTGTGCTTACGTTTTTAGTCTGTACATTTCCCTTGTTGGTAGATGCTTCTTTTCTTTCTTTTTTGGTTGCATCTTCTTTTTCCTTCTGCTCTGTTTCTATATTTTCAGCTCCTTTTGAATGGATTCAGAATTGGTCAAGAGGATCTTTTAGTAGTCTCTGAATTCGAAACAGCATGAATTTATTCATATCTTCAGTCTGAAACTTGGATTTGGCCAAGTTATAGACTTGGGAAAATTTATCAACAGAAACACATAAATCATCAAACTCATCGGGTTCATGCTCAAATTGAGTGATTGAAATTGAAGTTATGAAATTAAATGCTACTTTTTTCTGGTCATATTGCCTGCCTGGGACTATAGAGAGCTTAAGATCCCTTATTTTGATGACCTCCTTCTCAGCATGTGTGAAGTTATGAAGTGTATAATGCCCAAAGTGAAATGGAAAAGTAGGCCACATTAGTTTCTTGTTATTCTTGAGAGACCTTGACATGCCTTCTACTGTTAACTGGTAGGAGATTTCTTGTGCTAACAGATTGTATGGGACATACAGAGGTAAAAAATGGGGCTCCACTATACTTCCAAATATTCTGATATAGGTAAATTTCTCTTCTCCAAACCAGTCACCAATCTAGGATATATCAGTCTTAGCTTTTTGAGAAAGTTGGGGAGGAAATTGGTTGAAAATGGTTTGGTAGATAGGTATGAGGAAACCGTGACAAATTCTATAAACATTGTTTTTAAAATGCACCTTCCATAAGAGCTTATGGTAAATATGAATAGGAACGGAATATTTGGGGGTCCATTTCCAACCAAGAAGGGGAAATTCAGAGTTAAAACATAGGGCATGTAAAATGTAGGAACAAAAGTAAAATGGGGTTGTGTTTCCTATGTCTTTATCCTTTCTATACTCTAGGGTTCTATTGGCTATCTTATCTGAAAGGATAATTTCCCAGTCCATGATTTCATAACTCACAGCAGAATGGATTGACGGTACCATTTGTATTGAAAATCTAGCTGAATTATCATTTCCAAATATCTTGCACATCATTGCGGCGGCATAACAATATGGAGGTGAAAGGGGCTCCACAGAGTACATATCTGATGATTCATTTTTAAGCTTCTCTAGAGATTTCATCCATTCTCTGATTGGCTCAGACTGAGTTTCATTGCTTGCAGCAAAATCCTTAATAAGAGCTTTGTTGTAGACCTTTTGTGGATCTGGAAGATGGTACATTTCCTTTATGTCCTTTGCTCTGAAAGACCCAAATATTGTTCCAGTAGCAAAAAAAAATGTCTTGTTTTGTATGGTGACATTGTCTATCACCCACCGAATTACATCATAGTAAGGGAATATGTTTTCCCGAGCTGCAATTCTATGAAGGAATGAATTTACAAGTGCTTTAAAGAGAGTCTCAGAATTAGAATCTAAGTCATCTTCATCAGGAACTATTGCCTTCACCTCAGTAACCTTAGGATCTTCTCTTTCAATCAGGTTATATACATCTTCCCAAGTCATTTTTCCATGTCCCTGGCATGATGTGTCTGTAACCAACTTAAGTTTCGCTGGTTTTTCTTTTGGTACTATGGGAATAGCATCAAAATTTTCAGTGGAAACAACCTTTCCTTTCTTATATCTCTTAGACATTTTGTCAGCTGGTAATGTCTTACTTTCTCAGCGAACTAAAGGACTGGGTGTTCTATGGTTCTCCAAAGGGGAATGGTTTTTAGACGTGGTGATGATGCAATGAGGAGAACATCTATATGAAAATATTTATTCATTATTTTAAATTTATTAACTTCGTGTTAAAACTTAAATTCCCTCTATAAGAGTCACACTCACACATTCAAAATAGAATCAATCATCATTATTCGTTTTCTTTTGTACTTAATAAATCGTACAATCGGAGATCGGCGCTTTTGGAATGAGAATAAAAACTTTTCTTTTTGAATTTTGCGATTGCGATGAATAAATAACATATGCACAATATAAAACAAGCATAAAGTTTAAGTATTGATTGCATTAGGAATTTTCAACAAGGATAACAAATAACATATCATGATCCCCGCCAATTTCCGATTGCGATGATGGTATATCGCATCGGCTTTTTTCAAAAGAGAGTAAAATTGTAAATGATATTCGTTGATTTTGCGATTGCGATGATGGTGGGGTCCATTGCATCAGAGTTTTGTAGAATGAACGAATATAATGTTAGTTTCTCTGAAATGCGATTGTGATAAATCACTTCGCATCTTGGTTTATAAAACAAGTCCATGTAACGTTACTCTTCCGAAATGTGATTGCGATGAATCAAATGGCATCGGATTTTTTCAAAACAAATGTGACAAATCAAAACCACTCCGATTTGCGATTGTGATTTGTTCTATTGCATCGGATTTTTTTCAAAACAAATGTCAAACTTAAAGATATCTCCGATTTGCAATTGTGATTACTGTTTCACATCAAACTTTGTTTAATCACTTTATCTATTATGTTGATGTGATAAAAGTTTTTATATCTCATCGGATCAGAAAGTTTCAATATTACATTTTTTTATAAGAACTTTGATTTATGAGACAATGAACTCTTTATTTGTTTTATACAAAATTATTGAATTTCCTCTAAGTCTTTTATTCCTAAAAATAAAGGGGACCTATTTCTAAATGGAATTTATTCTAAAATTTTGAAATGAGAAGGGTTGTTGTACCGTAAAACAGAACATAATATGCGTTATTCCCTCCAAGTTGTGTTTCATGAGACTTGAATGAGAGAGGTAGTTTATATGAGAGGAAACTAGGATTTTCTATGGGATATTGAAGGTGAACCAAATTCTGTCTATCCACACAATTGATTTTGAAATAATTTAACCAATTGAAATATCATCTAGGTAGCTTTGTATTTAAATACACAAATAGAAGAAAAAATCACAAATAAGGAGGCATAGAAACACACCCCATCACAAAATTATTTTATTGGAGCCAAAGAGTTAATGATTAATAAATTTCCTAGTTAATAACCCAAACAAGGTATTCATGATACTTATCTGAAACTTAGGATTTCAAAATATAACGTAGTATATTTTAAAATAATAAATAATTATTTAGTTTCTAAAGCTAATATCTGAATGTCATCAATATTATTTCACTCATCAACTATTTCACATCACAAATCCTGTACACATAGAATACATAAAATCTTTTGCTAATCTAAACTTTGAAAAATAGAATTTTTTTTGATAAAATAAATTTGAGGGAATTAATTGAAAACAAATGAATATAAATATGAATAGATTATTAACCATATTTATTAAAAGCACATAAAAATTAATAATGAAAAGAATATAACTTTTTTGCCATAAAATTTAATGGTTTTATTCCATAACAAGTACCTATTATTATTAGAATATATTTGAGAACTATATTTGTGATTTTTGATAGGACAACATTCTCTCAATAAATCAACAAGAACATTTCCCTTCCCTTTATTTGACATATGAATAGTCCAAATAATATTGGTGGGCAAAGACATCCTCCTTTCACCTATACATTTATTCATACCCCAAATTTTTAGTCACATTTCCATAGATTCCCGAGGTAGCTTCTCTCCACTTAATATGAGTTATAACCCCAAAGTTTAATTTGATTAATTCGATATATGGATTTAAAAAATAGAAAAATGAAAAATGAAAAAAAAAATAAAGTAAAAAATATCATATTTTCTTAAAAATTGTTTAACATAGGAAATTTTTACCAAATGTTCTATAATTGAATGATAAGCCTTAAAAAGTACTTAGTGAGTGATGACATTGTTTTCTTCTATCCATTTACTTATTTTTCTCTTTTATGGTGTCAAATAACTTCAAAAACATGTTATTAACCATGATAGTGTTGCAATTACCATAGTAATAATCTCACCATAATGATAAGTAGGTATGGATGTAAATGCATCTTAACTTGGAAGGTGTTGAGAAAGGTGTTATCTTTTATCTACACCATTTATATGTAATCAAGTGTGGATATTTTGAACTATTTTTCAAAACAAATTTTTTAACTTTGTACAATCTTTTACTATAAAATATTCTACTTAATATTTTAAACTTAATATTTTTAATTTTAACATAGAAACCATTGAAATAATTTGGAAAAAAATGAAATGAATGTGAAAATCAAGTATACATCCACATAATAAGCACATGGTCTGCTATGGAAAACAAATGGTGAGACATGCTTTTCTATTTTACTCTCAATTATGAATTGTGGATATAAAGAAAAAGGTACTTAGAACCTAGATTTCACAGACATTTCATTCAATATGGCTACTCCATATGTCCTACCCTCCATAATATTTGACTTCTATTGCTATTATCTCTTATGGAAAATAATCAATGCAATAATAATAGAAAGACTAACTTCATTGAGTCTAGTATTAGAGTTAGCATTTTTGCATGCAACAACCACCACATAATATGAGAAATTTATAAGTTGTGAAATAATATCTAAAATGAACACTTGATTAGGTTCACATGACAAATGAAAAGGGACATATCATCTACTTATTACTATGCTCATCTTTACACTCTTAGAGATATCTCTAAATATAATAAAATATCTAGAAGCACAAAGCTATGATACAAAAACAAAGATATGCTCCAATCATTTATAACCTCAAAATAATCTTTAAAAAACTCAAATATACTCCACTAAAACACTTTCATATCCTATATAGAGAAAAAGCTAATTTTAAAATTAACTTCATAAATAAACAATTACAATTTCATCTAAAAATATCAAAATAAATCACCAATTATCATAATATTTCAAAACATTAAAAAAATCTTTTAACAATTTATATCAATCAAACATGTTGATTATTTTCTTTGGCCACTCTCAACTTGAACGATCTCTTCAAAATACTAACGTGATATAAGAAGAGCTCATTGAAGCAATGAAAAAACATATCTTAGTAATGCTCAAAGCATGGGAATATATTTCTTGGGAATATGTGTTAGTTAACTAATTATTTGAAAAAGGGTTTAAAATGTTTTAGTTTTTTTTATATGTTTGTATTTGCTAATAAGTCTTACCTTAAACGTTGTAAAAAATAATTTTCTAATTTTTTAAATATCTAAAAATATATTTAATAATTTCGAAAATAAACTAAGAATATAAAACAATTATAAAACAATTAAACTACACATTTAAAAATACAAAAATGATATGGAATTTTGGAAAGTACTGAAATTATATGGATTTTTCGGTGGCATCAAAGCGTTGGAAAGATGTAATAAAAAAATAATTGAACCAATTCGAGTTTACGAATAATTTTATGCCATATAAGCGTTTTGAATTTTTTCTCTGTTTTCAAGAATGCTACGGAAACAGGAAAATATGTAGTTTCAATGTCTTTCACCGTAAAAACAAACAATACAAACTTAATAATTATTTTCCTCAAAAATTGAACAAGCATAACTACTTTAATGACGATCATATTTGCGGAAGAGTACCTCCTGCTTCGGGAGGGATTACCGATGATGACAGAGAAGGTATAGATGGTATACCAAACTTTTACGAGAAAAAGTATAAAAAATATATAGCTCGAAAAGTCTAAATATATTCTTAACAGTAACACGTAGTAATCATTATTCACTAAAAAAAAAAAAAATTCACAACAAAAAATTGCAATTATAATTATCCTTTTCTAACCTCATTGCAATGATGATTGCACCAAAAACCCCAAAAAAGGTTCAATCATTTAGGGATTTTCATTTATAGGTTCCCTCTTGGCAATATGCCACCTTATCACGTTATCGTAATTTTAACTAATTTGAGTTCCGCATTAAATGCTCTCTGTAAGTAACCATGTCATCATAAATTATATATATATATAACATTTCCATATCTAAAGTGAACTTTCAAGTACTTTACATATTGAGAATTTCCATAGCCCCGAGTCCCCACTGTTTATTTTCCAAGCTCAACGCGAGAAGTTGCAGGAGCAGCCAAGCGGTGGAAAACAGCGCACTTTACAACAGATCGAAACTCACTCCATTAGGACAAGATGAATTCCAGGAAGCATTGGCCGAGTATGTTTGTGAAATCGAAGTCGTCCGGATCGCTAGGTAATCTATTGCGAGAAAGGTTTAATTCTTCGGTGATTAATGTGCAAGATGAGCTCTTAATCGAGTTTGTTCAGATTCCACTTAGATAAAATCTTATTTTAGTTACAGTTAAATAGCTAACAACATAGTTATATAATGCGTTTTTTTTCTTCCGAAAAAAAACGCTGCATATATTAGATATACCAGTACATAGTCATAATATATTCTCAATTGAAACTAATTCAATAACAAAATCTGCATTGCAAAGTCAAACTAAAAACTGCTGATTCATGAGGTGAATTAGCAAGTTAAAGTGTGACTGACAAATCGCAATAAGGGGAAATTAATCAACCCCAACCAAATATACTGTGCATTTCTGAAATGATAAACAAAAAACAAAGAGATTACAGCTTAATGTTAATCATATACTCTAGATAATAACTATAGCCGAAACATGTGGAAAAATTAACTATAACACTTTGACAAAAAAAGTAGCAAAAAGAAACCAAGGAGCTTCCAGTCAAAAGGAGAAGAAAATTCTATGAGCAGACTCGCTTGTAATAAGAAACAGGCTCGCGTGTAATAAGAAACATATGTTCTACTTATCTAGTTAATACAATTAGTCATATTGTCGACCAGTGGCGCTGGGTCTCGAGCTTTACACCCCATGTGTTCACTGCTAAATCGTTCTGATTATTGTTAATGCTCACACCCCCACACAGAACCCGTTTACCTGCTGCTACCCGATTTTCAATAAAGCGACTCCTGCACCTTAGCCATTGGTCCTTACTTGGCCATTGTTCCATGCAGGGATTAGGGTTTATGTTGTTTTCTTCCACTCCAACTTAGCCCACCTGCCTATGCCACTGGAACGTACCCACAATGCCTCCACGCAGGCATTCGACCTCCGAAGAACTCAAACATGTTATTTTGTCGTAGCCCAAGAAATCGTACTTACTATAAAGGATTTGGGGCAGCAACGGCTTTGTATCATTTCGGCCTCTCTTTTCCACTACGGTGGCAGAATGGAGAGTGAATTATTGGATTCTATGGATAAAGTTTTATGCGTTTTATGGATAATTCTATGGATTATAGATCTCTGGCTCATAACTAAAGGGCATAGTATATCACACTAAACTAGCTTTATTTCAACATTTCTTCTCGAAGGCTTTAATACATGGGGAACAATTAGATTGCAAAACAACCAAAACATAGAACAATTACGCTGCATCGTATATATATTAGAAATTTTATGTTCAAATGTATTGGTATTTATATATATATACCTTCTTGCATGTAATAAAATGATGTGCATCTGTCATATCTGCAAATGAATCCGATTAGTATTAGGACAGTAATTTTAACTTACATATTCTGCATGCCATGGAGCAGGTGCATCATCCCAGAATTCTGGGATGGAGGGGGAAAGTGCTCAGCCAAAAGAAAAATTAAGATGGATTCCAAAACCAGAACAGATCCGGATCCTGGAAGCTATGTTCAATTCTGGTATTGTCAACCCGCCGCGGGAAGAAATAAAAACCATCAGAGCTCGGCTAGCGCAGTTTGGAGAAGTTCAGGATACCAACGTATTTTACTGGTTCCAGAACAGAAAATCCAAAATAAAACGAAGACAACGGCAACTGCAAGCTGCACAAAGATACAATTCTAGCAGGGAAACTGGGACCCCATCTTCTAGTTTATCTATGTCAACAACATCAACATCTGTTCAGTCTAAACCTACGACAGACCTTTCTAATAGCCCTCCGGCCAATGCCATGCACAATAACATTCAAGATCAATACTACTCGTCTGCTGTCCTCGATTCTTCATTTCCCGGACAGCAATATAATTGGCAGGCCCTGTATGATGAAATGAGTAATATTTATAATGATCTTGGTAACATGCAGTCAATAGGAGAAATGAGTAATTATAATGATCTTGGTAACATGCAGTCAATAGGTGAGGTACGAGTAGAAGGCAGCGAAATATTATTGAATGAAGGTACATATTGCTCCAAAACTACAGAGACAAGATTACCAGCATATTTTAATTGAAGCTGAAGCTGCCAATATGCATGCACTCTAGTGCATTGCCGTTATGTATATATAGTTGTCTTGGCCATTTCTAATATTAAATTTTGTATGCAGGGAAAGAAAACGTACAGGATTTAATCGTTAATTTCAACTCATCAATAACTGTATTCATCAATGATCGTCCAATTGTTGTCCCAATGGGCCCGATAAACTTCGGAGCTTTCTTTGGGGATCAACTTTTGTTCCATTCCTCTGGCAGGTCGGTGCTCCCAAATGAATGGGGACTCATCGAGGAAGGCCTGGAGAATGGAGCTAAGTATTTTCTGGTATGCCATATACATTACTGCTATTTATAAACCGTTTCAGCTCAAAATATTTAATGTACAAATATGACCGAATCTAAGCTGCATTTTGTGTGCACATTTCTTTCTGATTTTTGCAGATATGAAGCCTTTGGTTTGACTGGACTTGGAAACTGTTGTTGTGAGCAACATCTTGATATTTGATATAGTGCACGTCCAATATATTTCGTAGCTAGGTGAAAACCTGATGGTTTACGTACTACCCTAAAATTCCATTCCCCTTTCTTATTAAAGTTTTATGGTTAAAATTGTGGTGTAAAGTACGAATATGATGATTATATGATGGAAAGTTTGGAAATTTCAGCTTTGCTCGGATGCAGTGATGTTTGAGAAAGATGACATGTCATATAAACAACAAATGACTAGATATATTATGGTAAAACTAATTTTGAGTGTAAAATATTGTATATTGTATGAAGTAATGTATTGTTTAACACATTAAAACATATACTGATTAGTTTTTATTTTTCAAGAATTTTTGTATTTCATGTGTATAGCTTATGAAATTTTTTTCATTCTATTTTTGCTTTTATTAAAACATATTATTTTATAAATTTTCATTTTTCTTTTATGCGATCACAAGAATTTATGTATTTCATGTAGTATCGTTTATAAAAACATTTCCTTATGATTTTTGGTTTCGTTTGCATTGCACTTATTTCACATTTGAGTGTGGCTTGTCGATTTCATTTGCATTGACCTATTTCACATTTGAGTGTGGCTTCTCTATTTAAGAGAGATTGTTTTCGTTTCATTTGCATTGCATCTATTTCACATTTGAGTGTGGCTGGTTGATTTAAGAGAGATTGTCTTTTATGTAAATTATGAAGCATTGTGTTATATTTTTTTGTGTATTTAAATTTTTCGTGTGACATGTCATGTATGGAAATAATTTGTTTATATTCATGAGATTTGACATGCAAATAAATTTATATTGCACTATGTAAAAGTTTAGTTTTGTGTGAGTTGTAATATTTCATTTCTTTGACATTGTGACATTAAATAGCTTAAGTATTTCTTTTGACATGATATATCTCATAATTTTATTTTATTTGCATGTGATACATTGTAATTTCTCCAACTTATCATAAAAAAATTTCTTTAGAAATTAAAAAAAAAAAAATAGTAATGTGATTATGTTCAAATTCAAACTATATAAAATAATAAGAAAAGAAATAATACTAATGTTCAATGCTCTTGCTTATTGGATTTATAACTATGTAATGCCACTTGTCACATCAATAATTTCTCATCTCCCATGTAACATATGCTATCATAAGAATTATAATGTTGATTAAATATATTTGTGTGAAGGATTAACTATTGTTAACTAGAAGAGACCATAGTTGAGTGTGATGGCTCAATTTAGATTACTAGAGATCATAAAAAATTAACAATGGTGGGTGATGAGATGTTATACTAAACCACATAGATAGAGTTCATCATTGTTGAGTGATGGTTGACTATTTTCAATTTTTCTTGACTATGGTTAATTATGGTCATAGTTAACCTTGATTAGTTATGCTTGTTGTCGTAATTTACTTTCATGAATTATAACTTTAGATTTTCAATCCAAGATTTCCTAAACTTGTAAGATGTCATGTATGTGTGGAAATGGATCTAATGTCACACAAATTAAATGGAAATATGATTAAGTTAACTATTCAAAGAAAGATAAATCTAAGTCCCTAAGGTAATTATGACCTAAAATATAAAATAATAAAATAAAGAAAGCACGAGAAAAAACTACAATCTGATTATCCAAACTTTAAAAAGCAACTAATCTTAGGAAACTAGAGTACTCAAGCTTGCAATAACCAAATATCATGTTGTCAGGTGGGATATGTCCTTCAATGGTGGAAACCCAAGGCTAGACTCAATGGTGCCTTTGGAAGTAAAAGAAATGAACACAACTCACGTATTAATCAAGTGTTTTCTAGTGCGTCACCTGTAGAAAAATAAGTTGGATTGTCTTTGTCCTACTTAGTAAGGTGGCTCAATGACATGCAATAGTAATAATCCTTAGCCTTTACTAACATCATCACGGAGGTTAATTTTAATTGTCGAAACGAAATAAAATCTCCAGAAACAAAACAAAATGTTTCTGGTGCAACTTTGAATGATTATGCATGTCTTAGAGTCTTTTCAAGTAGATAAAGTCCCAATTATTTACCTAGTCTTTAAATAGACTTACTTCTCAAAAAAATTAACTATGCTATGGAAAAGAAACCTAATTTTTTTTATGAATAACAATTAAAATATGAGAATAAATGAAATAAATAATATTTTTATTCAAATGGGGTATTATGAATGAATAATTATAAACAATAAAAGCATAGTAATTAATGTATGAATAAAATAATTAAAATTAGATAAAAACAAAAGTATGCTTGAACAGGAAAGTATGAATATGAAAGAAAAATAATATGGAAATATATACCAACCTCCAAAGCTACGCACAAATAAAAGAGTGTACAAGATCACACAATGGGGGCCTTCAATGCATTTACTTTAACACTTGAGACTAAGAACTAATAAAACTCAAAAAAGTTACATGTGTTAATGAAAGTGAAGATTTAAATAAAACTTCAATGAAGAATTTTTTTGAATATAAAGATGACCATATAAGTCAGAAAGCTTGAAGTCTAAATATGTTTTCCAAACTAATTTTCCATACACACACACACACACACACACACACACACAGATATATATATATATATAAACAAAACCAAATCCTAACACTCCTCTTCTTATTAAACTAATTTCAATTCTAAACATTCACCTTGTTATAACTAGACCTCCTCAAGATCTCGAATCAAGGAAAAATCATATTTGGCCTTCTACTAGTTGGTTTCATGTTTATACCTACTAATAAAGCCATGTTGAGTGCGCAATGATAAGGACTATACATGGGTATTTTATTGAAGCTATCTAGGGAACATGGGAAAAAAAATTGTGTCCCTAATACTCTTAGATTTCCTGCATATAGTTAAACCAATGAGGAACTATTAAAACATATTATTTCTTGGAAATATCTATCAAGTTTTTTATTGGTGAAAATATAAGAAAAACATGATAAAAATTAACAAAGGATAGGTTAGTTTAAGAAATTTTTTTGTTTATTTACATGGAAAAATAATTCTCCTCAGAAGACGTTGTTGCATTTCCTCATGGAAAATATCATCTTGTTGGAATTTTCTAAGAAGCACATTTACATTGTCTCTTTGCATTGCTTTCCTTTGTTATATTCATATAAAGACTTAATTTTTTATTATGTTCATAGCCTTCAAATTATTCTTTCGTTGATATCATTTGTATGCGTTCTTTAAAACCATTAAATTTCCCTTCTAAAGACTCTTCTTCTTCTAAAGAGCTTCCCGGATTATCCATGGTATCAAGAAACATTTGTTGACATTTTGAATCCTAATGGGGATCCATCTTCATGACAATTGAATGAAGAATTTGAAGAAGGGTTTTTAAGTCATTGTTGCCCTTCCTTCAATATTCATTTTGGTTCTCTCAAGATAACAAATCTCTTCCCAAGAATCCCCTCCGCGCAAGGACAAAATTTTGGTTTTTAAGTTCCTGTGGTTATCATATTTTGAAGAGCTTCTTCTCGTTTAAATTTTAATTTTATTAAACAAGTTTCACACTCTGATTTACAAGTAACTCATTCTTAGTCTTGATATAATATTCTAAGAGCTTCATTTCTTAAATATTTACTTTCATTATTTTATATTCCTCTTTATTCTTTGTGGTTTCCATAGTAGTATTCATATGAAATATGCCTTTTTCTATTTGAAAAATTTTCTTCACTCCATATTTATGTTAATTTAAACAAGGAATTCTACATCTTCTATGAAGATATATTCTTTTCTTGTTGGGATATTTGATTTTTTATCTATGTCTTCACCTTTTTATGCTCTCTTCTATGTTTACTTGGCCTCCAATGACTCAATATTATCATCATGTTTTCTTTTTATATTAATATATTTCCAAAGAAGAAGTGGCTGTTGAAGAAAACTTTATCTTTGGCTTCTTTGCAAATTTAGGAAAATATTTCTCCTCTTGCTAGTAAATTTAGATCTCTCTTTCCATTTCCCACGTAATTTTCCTACTATATTGTGATTTCCTTGGGCTTTTATTTTTAAAGACACAACTATTTTTAGCCTGTTGTTTTTATTGTTTGAACTTGATGGTTGTGTAGGCCATGATTTGAATTGACTAATTATGTAATTAAATTTCCATATTATGAATACATATTTTTCTTTTGAGAAACTATGGAAAAGAGAACATGCATAATAGATACTTCTTGTTATTGTAGAAAATTGTTAAGTGGTCAAGTCCACATGGTGGACCTTGCCAAATATTCTCCTAAAAATCCCATGAGAAAATTATCATTTCATGTATAACATAATGATACAAAAAAATTATGCTAAGTAAAAACTATAACTTAGCTCAAAAGACATGCTAAGTTAAGTGAAATGCAAGAGAAAAACACAACAAGAGAGAAAGGTGCACCTTAAAAGGAAAATCAAAATACTCTATCTTAATTGAAAAGAAAAAATTAGGTAATTAAAGGGGTGCAGACCCTAAAAGTAGGACATTGTTGTTGGGCCATGCAAAATGTATGTTTTATCCTAATATTAGCTTCATTTATCATTGACGTTCATGTACTTATCTTAATTTTTGGAATAAATCTAGAAGAAAATATTGTGAAAGATGGAAAAGACTAATTATCAATAAATTATGTGATTCTGACATGAAAACTAACTTAAGCTTTCTTTTTGTGTGTAGGAATCTGAATTGAACAACTTTTGTTCAAACGATGGGACAACAACGGCCAAGAAAAGGAAAGAAGACCATTTTTTCTCATATTGGCCAATGGAAGACTAGGGGGATCGAGTTTATTTTATAGGGAAATCCGATTGAAAGTTGTGAAATCCTCAGGATGCCCTGATCCTGAGGATTGCCTCTCATCCGTTTGTTTTCCTTTAGATTATAAAAAGCTGATAGGTGAAATCGAATGAGACTTTTAACTCGGAAGCAATAATTTACATTTTGACATTATTATTGAAGATAGAGTAATTGCATTGTGGTGATGTTGTATCATTACAATTGAGTTTAATGAGAAAGACAATATTTCCTTTATAATCACATTCTGAGTATCTTTCGGTAGTGACTTCTAGAGACTCTGGGCTTAGTCACTAGGATATGTACTACTTCTCTTGTGTCATATTCAATTCTCTTCCTTTTCACAATTATTCATTTCTACTATCTCATAGAATTAGAGTTAATTCAACTGTTGTGAGTATAGATCTTTATGATTTTATTTTACTGTGAGATAACTTTCAGTTGTTGATTAGTTTTATACCTGCATGTCATTCCTTAATGAATATATCATATTAATTCAAGAATAGTGATTGATTGTTGTTTCTTTTGAGTAATGTTATTGGAAATCTTTAGTGATTAGTTATTGCTAGTTGAAGTTAAATGTATGAATACTAAATTGTTGTTCATTTATGTAAGCTCTCTTTTTAAATAGATAATTGTTAACCGGTAATACTTTGAGTGTGATTCTTGCAATTCATAAGTTAGATTTAGTTTCTCTACAAATTAGTTGAAGATATATTAAGATTCATGGTTTGTAATTTCATTAAGGTTTTCTTTTGATCGAACTTCGAGAATTAGAAAATAACTTATTACAATGATTCAAAATTATATATTCTTAGATAGCTTATGATTTCACACAAAAAGTGCCAACACTGTTGAAAAAAAAAGACGAATCCTTAGTTGATGATTAATTTAGGCATTAGGATTGATTTTTATGTCACCTTTTTCGCACCAAAATGTTAGCGCCATTGCTGCGGAGAGTGTTAAATATTGATTTCCTTTTTGAGTTGGATTTTATTGCTATGAAGGATTTGGGTATTGTAAATGAGAGGTAAGAAACTATCTGCCAACAAGTAAAATGCTTGCTTAAAGCCCGCTTTCTAGGAGATGCATATATAGTGTATAGGGATAGATGTTTTTGTGACTGAATAGGAAGAAAAAAGTAGAAATAGATCCAAATCCACCTCCCAAATCCACCAAACCCAAGGGATTGGTGAACCTTGGAAGATCAACCTTTATAGACAAAATCATAAGAAAATTAGAATTTCAAGCGTCAGTAGGACCTCGGATCATATCCAGAAAAAGCTCTAATGTAATCCCTCAAGAAACAGGCTCACCATCTACAGGTCATGCCAATATCCATAGCAAAATGAAAGGGTCTGAACAGAGGTTTCAAGATAGAAAAAAATTTCATTGTGACCCTTCACAAGAGGGAAATTCATGCAATCTGCAAGAAGGAGAGGAGAATCTATTGGTGTTGTAGGCGTAAATCTATAATCACTAGAACATGGATCTCTTAAGATCTCAGTTAAAGAAAGGATACTTGATATCCCAGATCAAGGTAGTGATGTAAGACTCCTTCCAAATCTGTTTGCTAGTCTTGCCTAATTTAATTTTCCAAACTAAGAGATCCATGAAAGTTATTTGCACATAATTGATTAGATGGCGCATAATCAGGTTCAGGGAAAAAAATCGATGTTGGAATATCCCAACATCAACCCAGTTGCTAATACTCCAGTGAAAGTTATTCCTTTGCAGAGAATCCATACTTTCCACGATTTAACCTTGGAAGATCCTGATGATTTCCTGTTCGAATTTGACGTTTATGTAGGGGGGTATGATTATACCACTGATCTCCAAAAGATAAAATTTTTCCCTTCTACATTAAAGGGAGCATCTTTTCGATGGTTTATGGGGCTTGGTGGGGGAACTATTAAATCTTGGGATCAAATGAAAACATATTCTCTCACTAAATATCAAGATTACTACAAAACTAGAGACCTGAAAGATGAAATATTTAACATGACTATAAAAGATAATGAAAATTTAAAAGAATATGTTGAATTATTTCAATATAATTTAAAACGGTCTCCTTATGTTGCTTTATCTAAAGATGTTTTAAAAGTAACTATGATAAAAGGAATGAAGGATGAATGGATCGAAAGATTAAATTTAATGAGGAAAGGAGATATTTATCAGGAAAATGATCATGACATTATTCAGTTGTGTATCAGATGCTCTCGAGGAAGTACGGGCATTAGAACAACTGGACGAGATACTACTTCCAGAAATAATAAAGTTGTTGGTGGCAACGTAAGTCGGTCGTAAATCGGAAATCTCTTATAAGATTTAAAAACCGATATTGTGGGTACCCTCATAATGCAATTAGGCATCCTACAAGCCAGAAAAAACCAAGCTATAGGAGAACAAAATTTGGTTTTTTTCTGCTGGTGATGTTTAAAGAAGCACAGTCAAAGGGAATGCATGCTGGACATGGTCTAGACCCATGCCATTTCCACTAAGGAACCGTCCATTGAGTAGTGTCCATCATTTCTGGGATTAAAGGTAGTATTTAAAGAAGTGGAAGAAGAGACAGAACTAGTATACTTAATGAGCCAATGTTGACAGTGTCAAGCCTGACCCACAGGTATGTCACAAGGCCCTTCTACGTTATTTTCTTCTCCATCATTTAATCAAAAACAAAATTATGGAACATCATGGCAAGGCTAATCATCTTTCTCCACTTGGCAATCTCAATCATTTCCTATGTCACCATGGCCAAACCAGCTTTTTCTAAACATGTTTTTGCCAAATTCTACTCCTTTTCGGCAAAAAAAATCCTTACCCATCGCAATGGGCTACCTGCATGTTAAAAAATCCAAATTGGTCCTCAAACTGGAAGCAACCTCTCGAAATAACTAATCCACCTATGGAGATGGGTACTCAACCTCAACCGGCTTTACTAGCTATGTATCCATTGCAACAAAATCCTCAGCCTCTTATGCACCCAGAACTACCAGCTCAACCAAATCCAAATCCTAATAACAAAATGGTTCAGCTGATAGAGATTGTTGAAAATTTAGGTCCTGAAATAAAACCGATAGAATTCACTGAACTTAGGCTAATATTGGGATGCATCATCACCCATGAGGAAAATAAAAAACAAGATGATACATAAATACCTACCATAACTACATCCTTGATTGTGACTAATACACAAATAAAACAAGGAGATGACAGAGTCGAGTAGCAAGATCTTGAAAAACATATCATCACTTCTCCTCCGTTCCCTGAAATATTAATAATACCTAAACCAATTGTTTATCTAGAATTTGATATCTTAGGGGAACTTAAAAATTTATTTATTAAAATTCCTCTCCTCTAGGCTATCCAGAACATCCATATTTATGTCAAAACGATTAAAGAACTATGTGAGAAAAAGCCTACGAGGAAAAAAAAATCTTCACCAACTTTCCATGTCGTCGGGACCATGTCCGATCTACTTTTAGGTAGGGAAACACCAGTAAAATATGAAGATCCATGGAATACCATATTCATAGTTCAAATATATGGCCACTCTTTTCCAAACACACTAGTTGATTTAGGTGCAACCATTAACATTCTCACGGCAGAAACCTGTGAAACACTTGGTATCACAGCTCTAGAACTGACCACGACCTTGTTGAAACTTGATGATCGCTCAATCATTAAACTAGAAGGAACCTTACAGGATATCATGGTTTCTGTGAACTCATGGGAATACCTAGTGGATTTTCTAGTTAACAATCCAAGAAGCCAATTAGATTGACACCCTTTAATTTTTGGATGACCTTGGTTAGAAACAATTGATTCTTACATAGGTTGTTGTACTTGTAGCATGACCATCACAAAGGGAAATTCTATAAAAAAATCCTTGTTTTATATAACCCTGCTAAACCAAGTTCGCCAATCCCAAAAACTCATAAACATCCACCTACATACCTTGAAGAAAATATCCGGTCACCTCTTACAGCAGCAGAAGTGCTTAAGTTCAAGAATCAAACTGAAGATGATGTAATTTATAATTCTATAAATCAATCAACTACTAAGAAGAATGTGAAATGTGAAATGTCTAAAGTGATTCTTGAAAATGAAGCCTAGGAATACCCTTTGAAAGATGATGGTGACCAACACATACCCACAATTATTGTTCATAACAACAAGCATGTTGACATTGAACCAGGAAAAAATTTGAACATCAATGACAATTTGGATAGTGACCAACAACAAAATCTCATTCAAATTCTGCAAAAATATAAAGGGGTTTTTTCTTGGGACTACCCAGACATGAAGGGCATAGATCCCCATTTGTGTACACATCACATCTACATCGAAAAGGATGCCTTCCCTATCTGGAAAATTTAACGAAGATTAAATCCGCACCTAAAGGACATCGAAAAAGAAGAGTTACAGAAGTTTTTGGACATGAATTTTATTTATCCCATTTCGGATAGTAAGTGGGTCTCTCTGTTGGTGGTTGTTCCTAAAAAGAACAGGAAGTGGTGAATCTATGTTGATTACAGGGAATTGAACTATGCCATGCAAAAGGACCACTTCCCTCTTCCATTTATTGATCAATTCCTCGATACATTGGCAGGAAAGAGATTTTTTTCCTTTCTTGATGGCTTCGACGACTATAATCAAATCCGAATTTCCCTGGAGACCAAGAAAAAACTACATTTACTTGCCATGGGGTACATTTTCTTACAAAGTGTTTCCTTTTGGTTTATGGAGTGCCCCATCTACATTTCACAAGTCCATACTCAGTATTTTTTTTGATCTGATAAGTGAGGGAGTTGATGTTTACATGGATAATTTCACCCCATATGGGGACGATTTCGACCAAGCATTATAGAGTTTAGATAAAGTTCTGGAATGATGCATCATTACGATATTGTGTTTAAGTAACAAAATGTGTCACATGATGATGAAAAAAGCCATAATATTAGGACACTATATCTCTGCGCTAGGAATACAGGTAGATCCAGCAGAAATAGAGGTAATTGTTCTAATATCTACACCTTGCACTCAGATAGAGGCACGTAGCTTCCTTGGATATGTAGGATACTATCGTAGATTCATAAATAAATTTTCACGAATTGTTGTGCCTTTTTATGCTTTAACAGGAAATGTTGAATTTAAATGGTCTGATAAATGTGACATTGCTTTTACAGATTTGACGAAGCTAGTCTTGACTGCTTCAGTATTGTGTGGACCCAATTGGGAGTTTCCTTTTAATATCTCTATAGATGCGTCAGATACAACAATAGGCATTGTCCTCAGGAAAGAAGAGGAAAAAATCCCCTATGTTATTTACTATACCATCAAAAATCTTACTTTTGCTGAACTCAATTATACAGTAACAGAAAAGGAATTTTTAGCTGTCATTTATGTCATAAACAAATTTAGACATTATATAACAGGCTACCAATTTTTTCTGTACAATGATCATTCTGCCATTAGATACTTAGCCAATAAACCAATCACTAATGGACGGGTGACCAATTGGTTGTTACATTTATAGGAGTTTCATATTACCATTAAGGACCATCCAAGAAAGGAAAACGAAGACACAAATTTTCTGTCATGGGTTCCTAAGATAAATGATCTGCTGGTTGTGGACAATCAGTTCCCAGATGAACATATGTTTTTTGTAGCAATTAAAGCGCCATGGTATGAAGATGTTTTGAATTATTTGGCGGTAGGAAAACTACCCAGGAACTTAACAACAATGGAGAGTAAGTTGATTGTCTAGCCCTGTGCCTGATTTTCTTGGATCGGTGGATTCCTTTTTCAC